>QAPG01000122.1:19555-118294 GCA_004366825.1 Colletotrichum spinosum | reverse complement strand
TTTTTTGGGGGGGGGGGGGGGGGAGGAACACACGGAGTACGATAAGCGGAGCGGGAATCTCGGGGGGTTTTTTTCTTTTCTTTTCTTCTTTCTCTCTTTCTTACTCTGGTTTGGGTAGGTAGGTACCTTGAGGCTGCCGGGTTTTACTGACATTTTGTTCGTCCCCTCTTTGTTTCCGTAAATCGTGTGTGAGAAGTGATGAAATGCCGACTACATGCCTCTCCCTATTAGGATGGCGAGAATTTGACTGCACCACACCCAAATGGCACTGGCGATCGTGATGGATCTACACAGTAGAGCATGCGCGCACATATTGTTTGCCTTTTTTGCCTGTACTTTTTGTAGCGAGGCACATCTCATTCATGATTTGTCCGTCTTCAAAGAGCCGACTTTTTTTTGCACGCCGAACGCGCGCGCGCGCGTAAAGGACCGGGGTAAGAGTGATGGGGTGGTGGTATGTCAAAGTGTCAGTGTCATTGTCCTGTCACTACCCAGCATTATTCATGAGCCGGTCCCCTGTCATGCCATGCCATGTCATGTCGTATTCACCTACTACGTACTTCCGTCCTGTGTATGGACTTCGGCTGGATTATCCATTTCCATGTCTTCAGCATTGAAGAACAGCTCCGCAGACATTGTCCGGCAGCATTCACACGAGGGAAGCGGTCAGGTCCTATCCCCCCCATGGCCCTTTGTGAATGATTCCCACACTATCTATCCTTGTCGGATCTCGCACTTTTGCAAAGTAACCACGGGGCTTCGGGCTACAAAGTCCGAAAACGGATTTGTAAAAGTAATCAATTAAACAAAAAAGGTACTTGTGAATACTGCGTACGCAAAAAGCGGGGACGCGGCATCGTAGGGTAGTGTGTATCTGGCCACGGGAGAAAAGCATCGTCGGTTGGGATCCAGCATGCCGGGAGAACAGGGGCCGTCGATGCTTCGAAATGGAGTTCTGACAGTTTACACAGTAACAGTATCCGTAGTGTCCTTGTACGCCGCGCTTGCTTGTCGCTGGCCAAAACAAAAAGGAGATATAAAACCCCGGCTTTCCCAACTCCCGTCTATTACAGCACGGGTTTAGCCTGCCGTGCATGGAAGAACCCTCTAAGGTTGACCAGAGGCAGAAAAGGGAGACAAGGTTGGGCCTACCGCCGTAGGTGCCGATATGCTGGCGATCGCGTACGGGATGGGATGAGGTTCGGAGAGGATGATCTGACCTTTCCTTCGGGTATGCCAAGGGTTTACGCCGTAGATGCGGTGGTTGGAGCGTGCAGGGGACAGGGTACTTGTGACGAGGTGCGGGAGGAAGCTATTCCGGGCTCGTCTTGACAGAGGTCATGCGCTCGCCCTTGATGCTATAACTCGTCGTACCTTGATACTTATTGCTCATGTGCCATCTCACCGACGTCGGCCGCTTCATTCACGACATGGCCAATACGTTTAAACTTTGTCAGGTAACACCCAAACATGCACAGTAGAGCAAGGGGAGGGTGGTTGTGTTTTCCACATACAGCATGCAGCAAAAACAGTCCGCGTGCGACCTGCGGCCGTGATAGACTAGAAATCCCACATGCAACTGCAACATGACACGTACACGAAGGGAGGGGGGCAAGCACCCCCGTAGATCGTAGACGGGTAGTCTGCTTGTTCATATCGGCCTTGGTGGGACGTCGTACGCGGACGGGGCCATATTGTTGTGCGACGGTTCAACAATAAGGGAAGAGAGAAAGTCTCTTCCTTGTAGAGTAGGCCAAGCAGAAGAGAGAGTTACCACGCTGTACTCTGTAGAGAGTGCCCCGTGTGTTGCAGCAGTGTAGCTAGTCACGCTGGTGGCCAGCGAGGTATCCGTATCTGCCTGTGTGTGTGCATGTGTCTGGTAGGTCGGCCATCGGGTGTGTGAAAGTCCTCCATGTCGAAATGATGCAACTGCTGCCGCCCTCGTGTGTAACGTGACCAAGTCCAGCATCAGGTGTTGCACAACGCGTGGGCGTATCGTAAATAGGAGTACGTGCTACTACGGCCGCAGCGCGGGGGACAAGACGAGAGACGTGGTTTGGTGGTTACAGTGCAGCAGAGAGAGGTGAGGTGTGAGGTAGTGCTTTCTGAGTAAGTGATGCCGTTACCAAACACCCCTCGCTCCACGGGCTGCTTCGATTTCGCATTGGATTCTTTACGATGCGAGCTTGGGCGATATTGGGTCTTTGTGGACCGTGACTTGTCGCATTTTCCCTTCACACAGCAACCCTTGGTACCGGGCTCGGCGATGAGTTGTCGTGTCTTTGTCTTTCCCACCCGTTCGGCTTCCTCCCCCCTCTCTCTTTCTGCACTTCCCTTCCTCACTCGTCCATTGGCCGAGAGAGCAGAGGTCGGCGACTCTTTGCTTTTCGTGCGCGCGCCCGCGCGCCGTTTCCGCGATGTGTTTTCCTGCCTGGGGCTAAACTTGCCAGCCACCGCCATGTCTGGTCTCACAATGTGGCTTACCCCCCATAAGAGAGATAGATGGACATGACCGATGAGACGCAGTGAGCGGTTCCGTGCCAGGCGAGAGAGACAGAGATAGAGAGAGACACACACAGAAAGAAAGAGAGAGAAAGGCGGCAAGAAAAAACGAGGCGAGAAACTTTGGTTTTTCGGCCCCCATGCAGCCTATTGAATCGCATGCATGTTCCCACGACTTCTAGCTCAGCTTCCACACTTGCAGAAACTCACCCGCACCGCCAGCTCGGCTTATCGGCGTGGACGACAGCCAACGTGCCAGCTACGAGCTTCGCTGGTCTCGTAGGTTCTTGGCAAATTCTGGTCCCCTGATTCCCTTTGGTGGTTGCCGGGACGCGGTACTGCTTGGCATGTGGAACGATTTTCAGGGAAGCCTGTGCTGGGCATCGATGCGCTGGGACAGATGTTCGGGCGATGAGGATCTTGGTAATTTCCTCTCTCACGATCGAGGGTTCCCTGGGCTTCGCGACAACCGCCATCATGCCAGCAGACGCACCAGGAAATAAGCCTTGACTTTTGACATGCGCAGGGATATGGGGGCGGGGACCATTCTCCGTTTCCGCATGCACCTTGTGCGGTAGGAATGCGTCAGGCTTCTCTCTAGCCATGCCATGTTTCCCTCCTTTCCCCCATGCATTGCCCATGTTCGTGGCAGAGCATGGCAGGCTGGTCGGCCGTTTCTGGACCCTCGTGTGCAGTGCGTGTGCGTGCGAGCTGGGTGCCGACGTGCCAAGATCTACGCCGTAGATTCCCCTCTCCAGTCGGACTGGGCAACGGGGGGGTTCGAGATGCGGCCCATGTGGCATCCCGACCAGACAAGCGCGGTCAAAGTCTATCTGTGTGTGGCTTCTTGCATGCCGTCCAGTCTGCGCTCCGGCATCGTCAGATGCGCACCATACTGTGTAGTAGCCACCCGGCCCCAGGGAGCTTCCCTTCCGAAACAGGCTTCGCTGCTGGCTCACGGGATGGCAGGCTCGCATTCTGCTGTTTCGATGAAATAGTACCTGACGAGAAAGAATACCTCAGGGGGGTCCGTCGCGTTTCCTCACCGAGGCCTCTTGTTGCGAGTCAAATTCCCGGCCGTGATGGAGTGACTTTGACTTTGATGGGGAAAAAGAAAAAGATTAAAAAAGAAAAAGGACCCTTCAGAGGGTCGCAGATCCTCGCCGAATTGATTGGTGGCAGCTGGCCAGACCGAACGTCGCATTCCTGATCATCCTGCCGTGGCATCAGAGCTTGAACCCTCGCATTTCCTCTAATTCCGAAAACGAGGCAAGCTTGACTGACCGCGGGCGAGATAAAATGACCACGCGGGATGCTCGGTGCGCACGGCATGTACAACACTGCGAGACGTCCGCTCCGACGCCGGATGACATCTACAGGTAATATCAAGTAGCGCATGGATTTGTCGTCCATGCGGCAAACCAGCTCCACGAATTGCTTTCCCTCTACGCCACATGTTAGTCCAGTCGGGCACCGAGGCCTGTGAGGCGTGAGCTGTCCCGTTTATCAAACGCCCAGCGCTCGTTCATGTAGGTAGGCAAGCGGTCATCCGTGCCTTGGCCAGCCCGGCTTGCCTTTCCCTTCTGGGTGTTGGAAGTCAGCCAAGGCGTCGTGGCACCAGTTGTGCATGGCTGTTGTCACTGTGGCATGGTTTGACAGGGACTCTAGGTTGTGCAACGGCATCAGAATCATAAGCTGCAAGCAGGCGGATCTGCATTTATTCGAGATCTTTGTTTCGCGCTGTGCGAGCTTGACGGGAGGATCAGGGAAGAAGGGAGGGGAAGATAAAGTACAAGCAGAGAGACCTTATTGTGTCATGGTATTGCGTAAGCCAACCCGGTTTGCAGCCAGGTGACGGGGGGGTTGACAAGAATGCGAGTCTCCTCTCGGGCCAATCTTGTCGTCCACAGTGCCGTTGTGATGTAGGAGAGCATCAGGGTCCGCGAGGATCGAGACGGGTCTAGTTCGGAGCCGCATAGCAGTGACGGAGGCCTAGCTTTGTCGCAGAGACGTCCTCGTGGCAGGTCGCAAAAGTCAGTGCTATGCAACAGGATAAGTCCTCTGGGATGGCAGTCCATTGCTGTGCGGCAGCGAGAGACATACAGCCCCGTTTGAGCAAGCTGTGCGGTGGGTGAGTCAAAGTTGCCCGCCAGTCATGGAACATGCCGTTGGCGTTGGCAATGTTTGCTGTGGCAGCCGAACGTTGCCCTAGGTAAGCGTCAAAGAAGGCTTGAACAGTCGAATCTCGCTTGCGCGGCTTGCAGAAACGGAAAGGGGGCGGCGCTTGGCCGGGAACAAGATGTGATCGATCCAGATGAGATGCCGAGGGGCCAAGACGATCAAGCGAAGTTTGGGCCAAAGCATGTCTCGATGTTAGGCCCGTAGAGTCAAATATCAAAAAGTCTGATAGCCGCCCGGCCGCCGAACAAGACGTCAGCGAGCGGGCGTGCGAGTCATTCCAGTGTGCAAAGGGACCGTGTGTCATCAAGTTTCTGCACCGGAAAAGGTTGCGGACGTGTTGTTCCTCTCGGCGATCTCTTTGGACGTGTGCTTATTGGGTTTGCAGCTTTTCCGAGCTATCGAGGTTGGGCGGCAGTTGCTGCCGCCATCTCTCGTTGGAGAAGTGGAAGTGACGAACGCCAGCGGCTGGCTGTCGGCGTCTCCAAGGGCGCAGGCAACGTTTTCGGCAGGTCTGGTCTGGGGCTGTCTCACGAGACTACTCTGGTAGTCTGCTGCGTGGACGGACACAGTTCTGGGTTGGCGCGCTCTACTGTGACAAATTAAGGGCATATGAACAGGCGTGTTCGTAGCTCAGATACACCAAAATGAACATGGGTACAGATGGTACAGATGGGGTGGCATGGACGAGACAATACCAGACGGACTGAACCTCGTCTCGAACTGGACCAAGCAAAGGGGTAAGGATATTGTTGGCCGCGAGGACGAGCGGTGATTGCTGCCTGTACCGCACAATGACGAGTACTGTGGTATCGGTGCTTGATATCGCACGAGTTATGAACAAGGCAAGAAGTCAATCCAGAGACTGACCGAGACTGCTCCGTAGGAACGCTGCTGTAGCCGTTCGTATCGTGTTGGTCGAGTGGACGCTCAGATCTGACCATCTGAGTCCATCTGCCGGGCTGATCGGGGTGGGCAGCCAAATGTGCCCGGGGCGTTGCTTTTTTGTCGCTTCTCTCCCTTCCCGCAGCCGCAGGAGCGATGATCCCTTCGGGTGAGCTTCCCTTTGGAGGCTACATGTCCTTTGGTGCAGCTGAATGCAATAAGTCAGTAACAGATCGGCGACGAGCAGTCAGGCCAAGACCGAGCAACATGAACATTGACAGTGCTTTGCATGTCGTGTTGTGTCGTTCGGCTCGGTTCCGGGTTCTGTCATTTGTCCGTGTTGTTACTATTTCCGCATTCCGACCTGGATTCGGATACCAGAGAGGCGGTGTTGCGTTACTCTTCATCATATGTCGATAAACTATAGTAGTCGAACTAGCCTAGATTAATACGCGCGTCCACTGTCAGTTGAGCAAGAATTGCATGGTGGGGAATCCCTGCATAAAACAGACGCACGTACTGGCCAATTGTACGCTTCACAATCAAGAGAATGAACTTGGATAACCTTTGGGATGAGCGTGCGATTTGAACGAGCCACATCCTTGGTTTCTGGGACGCCAAACCTCGTGGGACGACAACGGCGCGAGCCCGAGACCGCGGTGCTGCCTGCTGGCACTCGGGAAAGAGGCGACAACGTCCGCACAAAGTGGGATAATAGCACTGCTTGGCACTGTATATTATCCATGGACCGGTTGCTGACAGGAGCTGCCGACCGAATTTTGCTGCCAAGTGAGAAAGGTGTGCACCAGTACGTAGGATTGGGCACTTGGACCAGACGAAGAGGAACAAGGGGCCCAAAATCAGATCATCGTCAGGGATAACAGCTCGATCGGGGAGCAGAAGTAAAATGTCCCGGCGCTATTTTGGGTGGGCGGGTGGAGGCTTTAGTGGACGAGAAATGGAACGGAATGCGATGGGAGGTGGGAGTGGTGGAGAAGGGGGTGTGTGTGAAAGAAACAGGTCGATACTTGAGGATACCTGGGTACGAGGAGTACAAGGGGATCGCTTCGAGCGCCTGTTCTTCGTCACATCTTTGTCAGGTGACGACGGTGCGTTATGTCCATGAGAGAGATGCCCGGGGAACGTACCTGCCCCCGGTACGCTAAAGGCGGTGCGATGGAAAGTGGGTTCAAGCAGACGAACCTTGAGATTAAGGTGTCCATCTGCGCTGGGTACCCCTGACCAAAAGCTTACCTAACCATGACTGCTGCGGCCCACATCGGACCCCGGCGGCTCCCCGGATGCGATCGCAGATTTGCGTCGATTTGATTACGATTCACTTTTGGGCGGAAAAAACGGGGGTGGGTCAGCGTGAACCAATCATTATGTCTTCGCGGCGTTAACTGCCTGTCACGGTAGTACCTCCCTCCCTGAAAGTGCTATGGGAAGGAACCTTCGTATCTGGGAGGAACAGACGGACTCTCGGGTAATCATTAAGCGCACCTGCCTTCTCTTCTGCTCCTCATCTACGTGCGGATACAGGCACTGCAAGGTAGGTAAGGCGACATAACTCTGGTAGGTAGTGTGGTGCACACACCAGACTGCCATGTCGGGCAGCTCCTTCCTCAAGCACCTACGCACACGGTAAGAGTCCTGTACAGGCAAGGTGCGATGCGCTGCTGTGGACTTCCAGCTTAGCAGGTAGGTAGGCACGTACAAGGTATCGTTTGGAGTCTTTCAGAGTCCACTTCTTCTGGCAGCAATGTTCGTCCCATTTTCCTCATCTCACGACTCGTGTGTGGCGTGATTTTTCAACTCCCGTCCATCGCCAACGTCTTAGCGCCCCTCACATCTTATGCTTTGCCCTGCACTTTGCTGCGCTGCACTGGCTTTCGCGTCTCGAGATGCTCGGATTCACCGTTGCTTTGGCTTCATGACGGCCAGACTTCCTCGGCCTGTTCTATCTGCCCGCCCTCTACGCCGCTACCCAGTCTGGTAAACAATCGATGCACTCCATACAACCAGAAGTCCCTCAATGGCAGGGGCTGAAACCGAGGCTTGTTCTGGAACCGATGTTGCTCTCTCAGCCGAGCCCTTCGTCTACGCAAAGGCCTATCATGTTTGCTAGGTTCTCTCCGGCATGCTCGGGACCCATCGCCATCTCTTACACCCCAATCGTCGATACTGTCCTCCGACTGTTGGAAGGCATGGACGGGCGTACCAATCAGAGACGCAAGATGGACGCGGCCACGCCCGTCAATCATCCTAGGCATGCAAGATCAGGCACATGCCTCCACCTCGGTGAGAGTGCTCCGCTGCCAATCACGACAACCGCCAGCACTCAAGACACCAAGCCAACGACAAAACATACCATTCATGACCCACATCTGGAAGAATCCCCTGCTCATCGGTCGTCCTGGATGATGGGTTGCCAGCATCTTCATCGTCTTCTGCTCCTGCGAGATGCCATGCCCCTCAACTGCGGCACAAGTGGGACTCTTCCTTCAGGGGTTCAGCAAAGGGCCCCGATCTCTGGGTAGACATTGTGCAGATGCATCGAGCTGCTTGACCGACTGTTTGCCCGCTGTCACGACGCTCCTTCGCTCGAGACTTTGTGCTATAGGAGAGCCGCTATCCAGTTTGTGGCATTTGCGCCGTTTCGTTCGCTCCGCACAACTCCGCAGCCCAAGCCAGTCTTCAAAGAGACGGTCAACATCTTGGACACGTCAGAGCGGCCCCGAGCCCCGTGTGACACTGGCGAACCATGCGACAGGGACGGACGAATTGATACGGCCGATCTCAATGACGGCAGATGGAGATGCTGCAGAAACAATAGCTCACAGTCCCCTCTAGCCCACCATCGAGCTACTTGCCATGTAGGCTAGTAGCCCTGCTATTACACAGTGGTACTACTTTGCCATCTGATCCGCCGCCAAAGCCCTCTGGGTAATCATTTCGCCATCTGGGCTGGCCTTAGCCCAAGCCAAAACTGCACAAGACAATGTCTGATGCCCGTTGCTCTCTGTTCGAGCACAAAGCTCCGTGTCCTTCCGACCACGTGGGTTTCCTGAGCTGTTGCCCGAAAGAAGATAGACTATATTGTTCCGTACACTACGATGTTCAGATCCCTGGATCTGGGTCTTGGTCCAGGCCCCCTCGTTCGCCCGCTGCAAGATCCGTACAGGCGCGAGTCTATACTTTGACACATGGACACTGCTCGGCCTCTGATGCAGCCTTGCATCCCGTTCGACGCGGCACGGCGCACCTGTACACTACACTTGTGTACACAGCACTGACGCTGGGTGCGAATCTCGTCTGCCGGGCCACATACGACAAAGGGCAGCCCAGCTCAAAGCTCCAGCTCGTGGTTTACAGCGGTATACGTGGTGCAGCTTGTTTGGAGTGCAACGAACGCCCATGTACGCCGTTCCTTGCTATTGGGTCTGGAACAATATAGATAATGTCAGCTTCCCCTACAATCTCACCCCTTCAAACATTCTGACTCGAATTCTTGGGCGCTGGAACCGAGAGAACGCAATTCAGGTCGAATCAGGTCCCTGGACGCCACCTGAACGACCCCACCCTGACTGCGGATTGGAATATTGATAGAGACGGCTGATCTCATCTCTGGAAAACACACCTTGGCGCACAAGCACTTGGTCACTGGCAACATCGTACGATCAAATCTAGCTTCGACCTCCTCGCTTCGCCGTGCCTCATCGTCAGCCCCTACTGCCCGGGGTACGGCCTTACCTGGCTACACGCCCCGATTTGCTCCGGTTTTCAAACCACCTTGCTGCATTCCACGAGGTCACTGGGCTCAGATCTGGTTGGATCTCATCAAACGATCTGACACCCGTGGGTGTCTGCGCAAGGGTAAGGTGGCCAGGGTCCAGATTCCACTTCCATTCTCCCCTTGAATCTGCCCAAGCTACCGCCTGACCGGGTTCGCCAATCTCTTACTGTGGTATTAGCAAACTTGTGACATCTGATCGAAGGCCTGTTGAGCCGTGTATCAACCTCGTACCCTCCACCAATGGGGAAGGTGATACTCACGATTGCATCCGTCACCTTGAGTGATGCGTCACAAAACTGCCTGCTACGGCCGTTCCGTTCTCGACGACGTTCAGCCTGCCCGCCAACGGATCTTGCTGCCAAACATGCACCACGCGTCGATCCAGATCCAACCGACGATGACACCAACACATGATACGAACCGCCTGAAAGAGCGCGGTGCTTTTCAATGGGCCATGCTCGTGCCAGGCCCAAACCCACCCACCCGACGGGATGACTTAGCGTCCTGAAGGAACCATGGTATTCCAAGTCACCATCAGAAGCGTCGGGCACCTCTCCACGAGAATACCATGGCCCATCCAGCCCAGCATACTACGCCTACTACGTAATGATGGCCCAGCAATCGAACCATGGCGTTCGGCGGCCGATCACTTGCCGCTTGCGGCTTTCAAACTTCCAAGACTCTCAGCCGCCTCAGCCTGCCCACACGGCTTCCACGCGACATGCCACAACCCATGAGCGTCTCCTTACCGCACGCAGCCGGCAGCGACAAGTGTCGTACACTCAAATCACGCCCGTTCGCCACCCCAAAACGGCTCGAGGCCCGGCCTACGATGTTTTCTCCTGGCCATCATCACGCCGTGTGGCGGCGATTATCGGCCGTGGGAACGTAGGGAGATTAGCAGCGGGCTAAGGCCTCCAAGTACTGGGCTGGCCTTCCATGCATCGCCGTTCAGCCTCTGGTCTCATTTGCTTGCAGAGGAGGACCGCCGAGGGGGTGGAAACGTAAGGGGGTCTGTTGGGAACACCAGAGGAATCCTTCCAGGCTGCCTACAATGTCTTGGGCTCCCAGGATCTCGACCCCAAATTCCGCTCTTTTCCATACGTCTTTGATATCTTTAATGAGCCCCTTGCCTAGCGTGGAGGCCCAGGAGATGCCTACTGTTGGTCCTGACGTATTACGCCGGATAGCGTACGCATCAGTCGGTTTCTCGAAACCCGCCAAGCTGAGAAGAACGAGGTCACACACGCGACACGCCCCCCGCACCTCGCCGATGCTGCCGCCCATTGAAGGCAGCCAGTGCTTTGCTCCGGTTCAGCAAGCACGCTTCTCACACAAGCTCATGGCCAACAACGGCCAATAACGCCTACCCGTAGAATGACACATCGTGCGTGAAAGTCCCACCACGCATTTCCGGCGTGACACGATTCGGCCGGCAGAGTGAAAACACCAAAATGCGTCAGAAAGAGTTGTAGAAATTCCGTTCCTTCACCATCAACGCCCGGTGGTGGATAGCACCGACTGAGGCACGGAGGAAACACCTCTTCGAAGTTGGGCCTGGCGTTGGCCACGATACCGAAACTGACGCCGGCGAGCCTGTCATCCATCGGACCTCTCCTTTGCCTGCCGCAACGTTCAATGAATGGCCATTGGGGGAAACGGATTGCCGGTCGAGCTACTTCAGCCACGCCCTTGAAGTGGCTCTCATGGCGTTGCGGCCGCGCGGAAAGCAGATCCAAGACAACGGGGTGGTCAAGCGCCATCACCTCGTTCATGAATGGTGTCGAAGCTAGTGCAGCTCGATGTGGGAGCAACGCCAGATTAGCATGGGCGCTTAAGCTCCCGCTCCGTCAAAGACAAAGAATAGGGCCGCCGCATGAACCACGAGCCCCGTGTCAATCCCGGCCACGGCGTCTTGCTAACAGGGCCGTCATGGGAGACAGACAGAGACACACGCCTCTCTGCAGGCGGCAGCCCACAAAACCGTACAAACACACGCACACCCCTCCTCTATGGCCTTGGGTTTCGCACCTGGTTCCAAACGGAGACGGTCCCAGCCCTTCGGGACACCCAGCGTGTATGCTTTTCGCGGCGTGGTGCTTTTCATTCCCTGGTTCCTGGGTCCCGGGAAGACGGGAATCTCCATCATCCACCCCAAGCCATGCCATCTCAAGGCACATACTAAGTCGACGCCACGTTGTTCTGGAAAGCCGGTCGACCTCTTTGAATCTTTTGCTTTTTTTGTTGCGTTTGTACAAATCTGTCCACTACGGCCGACTTGGCCAGATGGACGGGAATGGAACATGGCGGGATACGATGGTACGAGCTCCGTCGACGTCAGCGGTGCGGTTGGTCCGGCTCGTAGTTGTCGCCGAACTCAATATCTGCTATAGTTGGAAATGCCTTGACGAATAATGTCTGCCGTGATTCTTCTTGGCTTCCTTTCACGCCTCCCTCCTTGGCGATCGAAATCCGGTTAAGGGGAGGCCAGTTCGTGACAAGAGAAAATGGTGACGATTCGGTATTCCCCTAGGTAGATAGCAGTGAAGCACAAAGCAACCACTTACGTTTTCCGCCGACATGGGTATGGAAACAGAAAATCCGGAAAGAACTGGAGGGCATGTGCATCTCCTTTGGGCCCCCAACTTGACCAGAACCACGGACCTGGGAAATTTCCGCCGAGATGAAGGAGACAAGTTTTGACGGTTCTAGCCTAGTGTATTCGTTCTTGCGCAGATTCACACGCTCATACGTGCAAGACCCGTTCCGTCCGGCTCGTGAGAAGGAAAGCCCACGAAGGGGGTGTGTCTTGTCCAAAGATGGGAGCCCCACGTCATGCCTCGAAATCTCACGTACGCGCCTGACGCCGGACGCCATGATTCCCACAGTCCCGATTCCACGGCTCGCCCCAAAGAGTTAGTTTATGGCTTTTTTTCTGTTATACTGGCTGGAAACGAGATTGCGAAAAGGTTGCTACGAAAGTGTAAAGCTAGGGGTCCTCCTGACCCGGCTAAAGATTCACTTCCTTCCTTCATGCGGGAGAGAAAGGCGAGAGGCTTTTCGAACTTGGCCAAGAGACGTGGGTGATTAGGGACCGCCCGGGGCCGCAAACTTATCCAATCTCGTTTGCCTTGAAAAGGTAAAAGCAAGTCGTAACAAGGTCTCTCCGTTGGTGAGCCAGCGCGAGGGATCGTCACTTGAGTTTACGCTCTGATGGAGGAAACAGGCAAGGTATAATTACACGGAAGCCGCAAGCGTGAAGTGAGACAAGTTTTTGCTCGTGGGGAGCTGACGGAACGCCTCGTAGCCCGATCGTCATGTTGCAGCAGAGCTGAGGAATGTGATGAGGATAGTTGAAGTATGTGATGATTGTAAATTTGGCAAATGGTCTATGGTGTCATTACGTGGGTTCTCACCCCTAATCTTTTCGGCTCCCCTTGTGGCATCATCCCATCCGTCCGTACCCCTAAATCTGCATAATTGCTGCGAGGCAGGGAAAAGGGTTGCAAGACGGGGGGGTGTTTGGTGTAAGCGCAAGTTGGTATTCTCAACCGTCGAGGACGTCACTCTTTCTCTTCACGCCCGCCGCGCCCTCGCCGCACCCTCCGCCTCCGGCGCCTCCTTTGCGGAAGTTCCCCAGCAACTTGGGCAGGCCGTAGACGTCCAGCCCGTCGAAACCGAGGCCGGCCGTCTCGCGCTCGCCGATGGCGATGACGGCGGCGATGATGTCCTTCTGCACGTCCTCGCCCACCACGCTGTCGTGGGCGTACTTTGGGTGCGCGTCGACAAAGTCGCGCAGCCAGCGTGCGGCGGTGACGAGCTTGCCGCTCGCGCGCTGGCTGACGAGGCGTAGGTACGTGTCGAGCTCGCAGCGGGTCTGCACGTCGACGTTGACGCCGTCGAGGTAGCTCTCGACGAGGGGGATGAGGCCGGGGAAGTCGCCCTCGCCGCCGCCGTTGATGATTTCGTCGACCGTCATTTCCGTGTACTCGTCCTCGACGGGGAGCGTGGGTGTCGGCGGACGGGAGGGGTACGCGGATCCCGGGCGGGAACCAGGGCGGGAGGAGTCGCCGGCGCGGGGGACGCGTGCTGCGAAGGGGTTCCTGCGGAAGAAGAACTTCTGCTTGAGCACGGCGTCGACGTCGTGGGCGCGCTCCATGTTCTCGTCGACCTTTGTGATGGGGATGTAAAAGTTGAGGTCGAAGCTGAGGATGGCGCGGGTGACGAGCACCATGAAGACGGAGAATGCGGCGTTCTCGAAGTCGGTGAGCTGGATCTCCATCGGGCGGAACTCGACACGCCAGCCGATCGAGTTGTCGGCCGGGGGCGGCTTGAAGCGCATGTGCTGCCAATTAGTGCTCTGCAGGTTTTCAAAGTGGTCCGTCTTGGAGAGGTCCAGTTCCTGCAGGTCCTCCTCGAAGATGACGATGGGGTCGCGGATGAAGAGATGGGCAAAGTGCGTCGCCAGGCGGTCGTCCATACCGCCGTCGACGAGCTGGGCCTTGATGGCCTCGTCGATGACGAGGTTGGGGTCGAGATACTCTGGGCGCAGGCGCGAGTCGGTGGAGATGTAGGTCGAATTAGAAGCGTAGCGGGACTTGGGGATGCGCCAGCGGTCGTTCTTCAGGGGCTGTGACAGGTATTAGACGTGATGATCGTGTTAGGAGAAAAGGGGGAAAGGGGACCCTACCTTTTCGCCCAACTCTTCTGGTGTTCTGCAGTCTACGGCGCGGCTGATCTGGTTCCACCGCACGTCCGTGTTGGCGAGAAAGCCCTTGTATACTGGCGTGGCGGCTGTGAGAGCGAGGAGAATGGGTCCGAGTGGGCTCAGCTGGTCGTACATCTTGCGGCCCTCGGTGATATTCTTGGCCTGGAAGGTGATTTGCAGACAGCAGCTGCCCATGCCGAAAGCCATGGCGTCCATGTGGATGAAGTTGTCGGGAGCGGCACCGTTCCTCACGTCATCATCCTCGGGCCAGTTGTGCATGTCGTAGTTGACGGTGGGATCCTTCCACGGGTTTGGGGTGTTCTTATCGTGGAAGACGGGTACGTTGACCTGGACCTTGCGACCGCGGCGCCAGCGGATGTTGGCCGCGAGAGTCGGGAAGCGGATGTGCGGGTTGGCGATTTCGTCCGGGACGAACTGCGAGCGGAGCTTCGAGCCTGACGGTGGGTAGTAGGGTTCCGTGAAGTCGCCGGGGCAGCCGATACGCGGGAAGGTGGTGAGAGTGATGGGATACTCGTTGGCATGCATGTGGTCCTTGGCGATCTTGCGGCGGAGCTTCATGTCGGGCTCCACGTCGAGGAGTTCCTTGAAGCCGATGCCCCATGGCTTTCCTGGAGTGGCCTCGAGCATGAAGCGGCCAAATTCAGGGTGGAAAACAGGGAGGGTTATGCTTCTGCAGTGTGTGTCAGCGACGGTGGCTCACAATCTGTCGACATCTCATGTGTGATTGTGAGCGATGAGATGGCGAATGAAGGATGGGAGGAGGAGACGTACGACTCCCGCGCAACGTCCTGCAGCTCCGGCACGCAGCCTCCCTCCTTGGCAAGATCGGGGCTCTCGGCAAGTGCTGTCAGGATCTCGGCCTGCCTCAAGGACAGACGGACCTTGGGCTCATCCTTGGAGTAGGTGACAACCAAGTACTCAACCTACGTCGACGAATTAGAGGCCAGTCACTCAACGATGTCGAGGGTGTGATGGCTAGGTACCTCGTCTCCCCACAGCATGGCATCGCGCTCCTTGCCTTTTGCCTTGTTCCATATCTCCAAGAGTTGCTACATGGCCACTGTTAGCGGGTGATGTGTCGAGTGAGAAACTCATATGAAATCTCATATGAGAATCTCATATGAGCAGGGACAGAACCAACCTTGATGCCCCACTCCCGCACCTGTCCTGCGCGCTGCTTGGCATCGGGCCAATCCAATGCGGTTCCCAGAGCTCTGCAAAGAATATCATGTTAGGAGTCTATTCCAAGCTGCTGAAGAACAAAACCAAAAAAAAAAAACCTCAAAAAAAGCAATGCGCGGCAACTTGCAGGAGACCCATGGTGGTGATCGACTCGTAATGGGTTGTATGTACGCAGTATGTAGTTGGCTGCGAGGCGGGGGTTGTGGTGCGGCAGCGACCGGATCCTGGTCCCGGTAGTTTGCAACAATGGATCGGCGTTAAGTTTTTCTGCTGCCGGCGGTAACGGTATCGGTTGACGTTGAGGAGACAAGAAGAGATAAAGCGAAAAGTGTGGTGCCAAAAAGGTCGATATTAGATAGTGAAGCAGAAAGGCTCAACCATGTATCGCGCTATGTTGGTTGACTGTCGGGTTATCTTGTCTTGTGAGGGGTTCTCGTCGGTGGCGCCTTGTTCCAGGGTTTCCGAGGGAAAAAAATCACACACACACACAACGTAACGAAGGGTCTTGGGGGTTGGGTTTGGATGTGATAAGACGTCAGAGGGCCCCCGGTTCGCGATGCAAGGAAAGGCGAGGGTCAGAAAAGCAAGGTCTCGCTCGGGTGGTTCGTTCTTCAACAATCCCGCGATGGCGCAATAGTCTAGGCAACCGGGGTCGAGATGCAGCCTTTGCTGTTGTCGTAGGTTCGTCCGCGATGTGTGCAGCAGGTCGCAGCAGGTCGCAGCAGGTAGACAGGATTCAGGAATGGTGGTGTAAAATTGCGGCTCAGTCCGACAGCCGATGGCGGCCAGAGAGGTTGCGAGTGGGGGTTTTGTTTTGTTTGGCAGCTGGGTTCTTTCGGATTTGCGGTGGCTGGTGGCAGGGCGGTATACGTATTCTTGCGAGAACCACGTCAATATGCGAAAAGACGACGATGGGGTTGGATGACGAGGGTATCCACGACGGTATTCGGGGCACTGCTAGTTTGTTGATGGCATGATAAGATAGGTAGGGATGTAGTCAGGTAGAGCGCGAGAAAGACGAGTGCCCGGTATCTATCCGTACCCTGGGACGGGGAAAGCACGGAAAGAAGGGATTAAGGTATGGTAATTGCGCCGTTTAGGTAATTGTAAGGGCGTCGCGGCATGTTTGGCTTCACGTTTGGGGGTCGTTTTCCACGTGGGGTTCATTGTCTTTTTTTGCTTATATTTCTCACTCACTTTCTCAGCGTCTCGGCGTCCCATGATTTCCTTGGTTGCACCCGCACTGGATGGAAGGCAGCGAATTACTACTACCTCGACCTGGTGCCTGGCTAACGTCAGATAATTACCTAGTTGACGGCAGCACCGAACCAACGTTGGAGGGGTAGAATGGAGAGGGGTCAGCAACCGAGTCGGCCCATTTGCTTAGAAATCACATGTGGTTCGCCTCGAGACCCCGGGGGGGGGGTCTTCGTGACTGAAATTTTCATCCGACAAGGACGGCAAGAAAGAAGGATTAAAAAGAAAAAAAAGAAAAGAAAAAAGAAACCCCGTCTGTCGTTTTAGCCCAGAAACCAGACGTGGGGTATCGCAGGGTACTTGACTTGAACTGCCCAAGTGCCATCAATTTTACTTCCGGGTGTCGTCGGGACTCCCGAAGCGCTGTCTTGGTTTGCCCTTGACGACTTCTACAGGAAAGAAAATTTAATCATTCGCGGCTGATTATCATGGTGATTTTCAACAATCACCACCACGTCCCACGTCCCTGCAGCAGTCTCGGTGCTTGCCCGGCTTCTAGACCACACTGGCGTTGCGACCTGACGATCAATGAATATATGGTATCCGTACAGTAAAGTGGCTTCAGCTTCGCCTTCGCTCTGCAAGCCTGTCGGGCTGTTACTCCTTTCAGTAGTCGTCCTCGAATCAAGTGGGATCTTCGGCTTCGAAAAGTGCTGACGCCCCGATGACGGCGGCAACACGGAAAACCCCGGGCCTTGCCCCCGCCTGTCGTTCTACGGATACAGTCCGTTCCATCTATTGCACTGATGCAAGTCCGGGCCGGGTATTCCGTCCGAGACGTCCACGGGTATAGGTCGCTATGGAGTTGACACAGCATCAAATCAACCCACCGCTGGTTCTGGGACACCTAAATCTTCATCGACATCGCTTGCTGATGTGACCGTCCTCGTCACCCGGTAAATCCACGAGAGCCAGCCGCAAAGCAGGCTGTTTGTCACCCAAGGCTTACAAAGACTACGCCCGAGGCTTGACGTCGTGCAATCACAGTCACAGCATTGTACGCGCACCATGTGATTAGAAATTGTTTTGGGCTCCCTCCTATAGTACAGAATGCCTTGATAGTGCGCAAGGAAATGTAAAGTGCGCAACCTATGCAGGCAAAGCAAGCCACCCCAGACTAAGTCAACTTTCCTCCCAAGTCCGAGTGCTGTCCTCTTTTCGTAAGCCCAGTCCGCTCAGCGCTCTCCCACCGAACCCAGACGTGGTACTGAAGTGCTTCCCGAACGATGAGTCCAGCCTTCAGGCTCGTCCTGTCCTAACCCGGCAGCAGTCTGCCGCCCCAGCCCTGGTCTCAGCGGGAATATGGGTGGAACCCGCGGTTGCCACTACGTCCGCCGCCACGGTAGTTGGCTCCTGGCTTGCCGGCATTCTTCGGCCCAGTGGGCGCGTTGGCTGGGGGCGCGTGAGCCGGGTCCGGCGAGCCCTGGTGCCCGCCCCGGTGTCCTCGGAATCCTCCGCGGCCTGCGTTCATGTTGGGTTGCGGAACATCGTCGTACATTCCCTCCCACGATGTAGGAGACCCAGCCCCTCCCATGGCGTACCCACCGCCACCGGCGGCGCCTTGGTTGAAAGGTTCGCGGCCGCTGCCGCTACCGCTGCTGCCCGTACGGTGTTGTTGCGGTGGCTGGCCTCCCTGCGACGGGTCGAACATCTGCTGTTGCTGGTTGAAGTTGCCGCCGGGCCCCGTCGGCGCTCCGCCTGGCTGGCCCATCTGCTGCTGCATTTGCTGTTGCATCTGCTGCATCTGCTGCATCTGCTGCATCATCTGGGGCGTCATGTTCTGGCCGTTAGCCCCTCCGCCGCGTCCCATCATCTGGTTCTGCATCTGCTGCATCTGTTGCATCTGCATCATCTGCTGCATCATGGCCGGGTTCATCTGTCCCATGCCGCGGCTCATGGCCATTTGTTGCTGCATCATGGCAAAGTACTGCTGCATCCGTTGGAAGTACTGGGCCATGACCTGCGGCGTCATGCCGCCGTTGCCTCCCATCTGTCCACCGCCCATGCCGCCTTGGCCATTTCCTCCATCGTCTCCCTTGCGGAACTTGCCTCCGCGGCGGGCCGCCTCCTCTTCTTCTCTGAGGTTGCCCCTGGGTTGCGCCTTTTTGACTTCGATGGGCTTGCCGTGAATCTCGAGACTGGTGCTCAGGCACGCCTCAACGCCGGCCTCGCTCTCGAATGTTACGAATCCAAAGCCGCGAGGACGGCCCGTGTCCTTGTCCATCATGAGAGTTGCATCAACAACGCGGCCGAACTGGGCGAAGTAATCTTTGAACTCTTGGTCTGTGGTTTCCTGGCTGACACCACCTACAAAAATCTTGCTGGTCTTTTCCTGCTCGTCGCGGGGAATAGCTCTCTTCGGATCGATCTGGGCACGTGCCATTAGTACAGGCGCGAGTCTCTCTCAGGCTTGCATGCAGACGTACAATTTTACCGTCCAAGAAATGTTCCTTCACCATGACAATATTGACAGTCTTGGGGTCTCTGAATGTCAGAAAACCGAAGCCTCTGGAGCGGCCGGTGCTGCTGTCGCGCATCACGGTGCATTCGACAACCTCGCCGAATTGCGAGAAGTAGTCTCGCAGGGATTCTACCGGCCGTTAGCATTGTATGAGGCTTTAGAGCGCGGCAGCCACTTACGATCCGTAGTCTCCCAGTTCAGGCCACCGATGAACATTTTTCTACAGACAAACCTGGTCAGCATTTCTTTTGGGTCCAAGTCCATAAACCCGCAGCTTGCTCGGCAAAAGATAAAGGCAACCAGCTTTGGCGGAAACACGGTCCGGCAGGGCTGATCTCGTTTTCCAAGTACTCGATACATCGAGGGCCAGTCCATCTCAGCAATAGTTCCTTCTCTTCAGGGCATGCAGATGGCCGAGGCTAGGGATGCCACAAGGCAGTGAATAGACCAGGAACATTTCGGCGTTCGCCCATCTGCGTGTGAATTCCGCCCCAAGCATATTCCACAGTCCTTTTTCGACAAGTGGAAATTCAGAAGCGTAGCTTTATGAGTCGGTGGCAGGTCGAAAAGGGTTGATAGGTATCCATCCACATAGGGCCAAGCGAGCTTCGAGCATTAGCCCAAGGCCGGTGCCAGAAATCTTGTGTCGTTGATAAGGATGCCAGCTAGCCATGGGACTCTCTCACAGCAGGGAGATTCTCGGAGCGGATAGCCTGGTCATTGTCGAAATGTTGTTGTCTTTTGCTATCGTCAAGTCTCTGCTAGATTCTAGCCTCGAGCGCTATCCGCTGCTATTCTTGCTACAGCAGCCAAAGAACGCCGACGGTTCCAGCCGTGCTCTAAGACCATCTGCGGCTGGCTATAGAAGGCGCACGTTGGTGCTCCTCATCTGACTGACTGACTGATGACTGACTATCGGCGGCAAATCTTGGTGATATCTGGCTGCTTTTCCAGCTGACTTTCGGCAACCTCTTTCTGGCTTCTCTTTCTGATAGATTTGTTCTTGTGCTTGTGCTTGCTCTCTTGATTTCTTGTGTCTTGACTTCCATGGCTTGTTTTGATTGACACCGAGGCCTGTTCCCAAGACACGGGTTGCCGGCCTCGAAGTATTGCCATCTCTTGTCCCGTCCAAGCCCCCAAGACCGTACAGGTCTGCTTCGAGATTCCTTGGAGCCACTGCTTTACGAGTTTCCCCCCCAATCGCAGCTGAGCAGCTGCATGTTAATCATGTCGAGGCAGGCGCACCTAACCGCGGGTGCTGTGCCACATGGGTAGAGCAAATACAAGCATCACACAGACAAAAAATCATCACTTACCCGTCTTCTTTGGCACTAGGGTTCTTCGCCGTACTCGTGGAATAGGTTGGCTCCTCGTGCTTGACGTGGGCCGTTCCATTTGATGGAGGTGCGTGAGACGGAGCACCACCACCGCCTCCACCGCCGCCACCCAAGTTGAAGTCGACGTCGTCCTCATCCTCGTCTTCGTACTTCATCTGATCCTCGCCGCCCTGATCAGGTTCGGCAGGAGGGGGTGCATCGCTGTATACCTCGTGGCTCGGTATCGGTACCGGAGCTGTTGCAAGGGCAGGCGCTGGAGCGGGGTCCTGAGCTGCGGCTGGCTTCGCTGGGGTCTCGTCGTCGTAGCTTCTTTGTGTCAGCGATAACATATATCGCAGTTGATGGCTGTTGGCACTCACAGGTCGGCGAAGAGGTCCTCCTCGAAATTCTCAGGCTCGGTCATTTTGGCGTTTGCGAAGAAGCGCTAGTAGTAGTTATTTCGGTAGCGACGATGGTTGTTGTTGGGAAAAGTGAAGCAACGAGCGATAGATGGATGATGAGCGTGAAACCTGCAGGAAAGGGCAAAGGTCCAACGTTGTTATGATAATGGATGTGTCCAGCGTGCTTGGATATTTCTTAGGCAAGAGGAGAAGGTGTGGGGCCGGTGCTGAAGGTACGTAGCCAATCAAGTGACTCAATGCAATCGAGGCTACCTTACCTGCCCGCTCAGGTAAGGTAGGCACGGAGGTACAACGACTGGAGAGCTCTGGTGTGTAAGTCACGTGGGGAAGGATTTTGGTTCCAGCAGCCACACTAGGGCACGGAGTACTTGTATACTGTGTAAGGGATTCTTGAGTTCCGTCCACCTATCAGAGGAGACGTCTATATAACTTTTTTCCAGAAATAAAGATCATGTATCCGTACGATTATAATTACTGTAAATCCAAGTGGGATTGAAGCGTCAAAGCGAAATGGCGAGTTCCACTTTAATATTCTTTATGATTCACTTACAGATACACAGCAGTACCTAGACAGCAGCCAACAAGAACCATACAGCCCCAATTACCACTCTATTCCGTATGTCTCAGCTTTAGACAGTTTCGGTCAACTGAAGTTGAATCCCTTGCAGCATCGTCAACTTGTTTAGCTCATGTTTGAGTTTCTCTGCATCTTCCTTTGTCATTCATGCCATTATAGGCCATATCGAGGAGCAAAACTTGTTTGGATGGCTCGAAACAAGGACCAAGAGAAGCTTCAAGCCACTGCATAGCCGTCGACTTGCTTTGACAATTCTGCACTCGGGCCAAACAGGTTGCACCGCCACAGAGCCGACACACGGAAACGAAGCCACAGTGACCTCCTCCACTCCACTTCAACTGCTGCTCCAAGCGTACGGTACAGAGTACACTAATGTGAAGCAAGGGTCCGGCCACTGGTCACTTGCCTAGAGCTCAGGCGACTCGTCTGTCGCATCTCAACACCAAGACACAATATGACACGGTCTCAGTAGAGAAGCGCCAAAATGTTCTCCTCTTCAGGGAGTGGGAAGAAGCCATCGCAACAGGTACGTTCCGAGGTCGCCCTGTGTTGAAGCCATCATCGCATGCTGAGCTAGATTGCCCCGCAGCAGGAAATGGTCCAAGTCGGTACGTTTCGTCATACCTTGCCTCTCGAAGTGCCCATTGCCGCCGAGGCTCGGACGCCTGAAGTTGCCCCTTGGAAACCTTGGCTAATTTGACGATCCCCTTGCGTTTAGACCGATCAGAGTAAGTTGGCATCGTAGCCTCGCAGCCTCGCGGCAAGACCGTCAGACCTGACTTGGCGCAGCTCTGCGTCGCCGTTTTGGAAACCGCCGCCACGCGAGAACGCGCCGAAGAGGACAGGTCGCGACTCTAACCTGGTCGTCGGAGCCGCCTACTCTCACGCGGATATTCTCAAATTTGATTCATTGTGCGATCCACGTCCAGCACGGCTGAGTCTTGAGCTAAACCGCGCGCAGAAATCTATCCAACTCGTCGTCAAGACCGAAAACCCCGCCCTCCTCACACTCGACCAAAGGTCGACCTAGCGATGTCTCTTCGCCGAACTCGCGGCCTGCGTCAGGTCTCTCGTCTCCACCGATCAAGAGCTACATCAACTTCCTGTCCAACACGAACGATGACTGGAAAGCGGACGAAGATGAGGAGGACATGATGGGATACGAGGACGATGACGGCGATGACTTTGGGCTGCCCAGCCTCTCTAATATGAAGAGACGAACACGTAAAATGGCGGCGCAAAACAGGTCCGACATGAACGGGAGTCTTTCGCCGATGGACAGCTCTTTCGGCCTTGGACTTCACACTAGGAGGTATTCCAACAGCGCCGACATCGCCATTGAGCGGCCAACCCCGACGTATCCAGTGCCTAAGAAGAGCGAGGGCAAGATTCTGAGGCCGCAGTACAAGGAGATCTTGAGAGGTAGGTCCAGGCGCAAGCCATGTACTGTGCTTTGCTGTGCTGACTGTGACAGACCCGGCGAACGCTTTACACCTCATCAACCACCCCGCAGTACCGGCAAACGCGACCCCCAAGGAGGTTGACGCTGCAAACTCCCGGATAACCCGCATCAACAAGTTCAAAAAGCTTCTGCAGGCCTCCACAATACCCCTGCAGGAGCTTCGGCAGCTGGCTTGGTCTGGAGTTCCTCAGGAAGTTCGCGCAATGACATGGCAGCTCCTGCTCATTTACTTGCCCACGAACAGCGAGAGAAGAGTTGCAACGCTTGAGAGAAAGCGCAAAGAATACCTGGATGGTGTTCGACAGGCTTTCGAGCGCGGCGGGACAAGCGCCGCACCGACAGGCAAAGCTCGGGGCCTGGACGAGGCTATCTGGCACCAGATTAGCATTGACGTCCCGAGAACGAATCCGCACATCGAATTGTATTCGTACGAGGCGACGCAGCGATCTTTGGAGCGGATTTTGTATCTCTGGGCTGTCCGACATCCTGCGAGTGGCTACGTACAAGGCATCAATGACTTGGTGACGCCGTTCTGGCAAGTTTTCCTGAGCGTGTACATTGCCGACTCGGACATAGAGTCCGGAATGGATCCTGGTCAGCTGCCCAAGACAGTCTTGGACGCTGTGGAGGCCGACTCGTTCTGGTGCCTCACGAAACTTCTCGACGGCATCCAAGACCACTACATTGTAGCACAACCAGGTATACAAAGACAAGTCGCGGCGCTTCGCGATCTCACGGCACGTATCGACGCGGGACTGGCGAAGCATCTCGAAAATGAGCATGTGGAGTTCATCCAGTTTAGTTTTCGATGGATGAACTGTCTCCTCATGCGCGAAATTAGTGTTCGGAACACGATAAGGATGTGGGACACGTATCTCGTGAGTTGTCAAGATCCTCACGGCTCGGTATATCAGGCTTACAGGTCTCAGGCGGAAGAACAGGGCTTTTCGGAGTTTCACCTATATGTGTGCGCAGCCTTTCTGGTCAAGTGGTCGGATAAGCTCGTCAAGATGGACTTTCAAGAAATTATGATGTTTTTGCAGAGCCTCCCAACAAAGTCATGGACGGAAAAGGACATTGAGCTGTTGTTGAGCGAGGCTTTCATCTGGCAGAGCCTGTTCAAAGGGTCGTCTGCGCATTTGAGAGGCCAGCCAGGACGGGCACCCTCAGCCAACATGCAGCTCTAGCCCTGCTGACCTTTGAATGACTTTGGAGGTGGACCTGACGAAGGGTAGTAGTTGGGAAGAGGCGTTTTGGGACTTGTCGCAACATGGCTACAAATGAAGGCGGTTACCTTAGGTAGTCACACGAGGTCGGCGGCGGCAGTTGCATCTAGCGAGCAGCAGCTATCTAGCATGACCCCTTCCCAGATTGATGGGATCTTAATACAGTGCATAGCACAGTGATGTCGGGAACGCACACTCTCACTACTAATTGGATCGTTTTCGCTTGTGGCCTGTCGCCTCGCTGTCGCTTGATGCTTGACGCTGACGTGCCCACCACCTAACCAACTGTACCTAGCCTGCGCCAGGTACGGGGAAAGAGCTATCTATCCCTGCAGCTTGGTTCCATGGTTCCCCAATCAACGCGCCTTCCCCCAGAGCAAAGCTCGCGCGTCGTACCACTGAAGGCAGGTTGGCACCTACCTAGGTAGCTGTCAGTCAGTCTCTGTTCTTCCTTCGTCTCAGCCACTCTTCTACCCTCCCACACCCCATCACCTTCAATCCTCTTTTTTTTACTTTCATCTTTGCCAATTGCCCAATTGCCCAATCACATCCAGACAACTTTCCATCCCACGATGGCTGACGCAACCGAGCAACCCACCACCGTCGCAGAGGTCCCTGCCGTCGCAGCCCCAGCTGCGGAGGCGCCTGTCGCAAACCTCGAGACGGCTCAGGATGCGCCCGTCCAGCAAGAAACGCCAGCCATCGCTGGTGGCGAGGAATCCGAGGAGGACATTAATTCTAAAAAGGTGACTCTCGCAGATATGGCTGCGAAGGGTACTGCGCTCTACGCCAAGAAGCAGTATGAGGAGGCGGCCGAGTGCTTCACCAAGGCGGCCGAACTGCAAGACGAGATCAACGGCGAGATGCACCCTTCGAATGCCGAGATTCTCTTCCTCTACGGTCGCAGCGTATTCAAGGTCGGCCAGAGTAAGAGCGACGTTCTTGGAGGTAAGGGCTCCGGCGAGAAGGTAGACAAGTCGAAACCCAAGGCCCCCAAGAAGGCCCCCGCAGCCGCCCCGACCGACGCACCGACTCAGACCGAAGCCGAGAGAATAACGGAGGAGGGTGTCGCGATCGCCGCTGCTGAGGTGACCAGCACCAAGGCCGAGGACAAGGGCGAGGAAAAGAAGCCTTTGTTTCAATTCACTGGCGATGAAAACTTTGACGAGTCGGACGAGGGAGAGGTAAGCGGGACCCAGTCAGCCAACCGAGCGAGAGCTGACTGTGCAAAAAGGCTGAAGGCGAAGACGAGGAAGAGGAAGAAGATGACCTCGCCATCGCATTCAATGTCCTTGATGTGGCCCGCCTCCTCTACACCCGACAGCTCGAGGAACTGGAGAAGGAGGAGCCCAACGGAAAGGCGCAGGAGCAGGTCGACGGCGAGAAGCTCAGCATTAAGCATGTCAAGGAGCGCCTCGCAGATACGCACGATCTCCTTGCGGAGATCTCCTTGGAGAATGAGAGGTGGGCAGCACCGAACGATGGCACCAAATCTGGATGCTGACCGTTTCATAGATACCCTGCGGCGATTGAGGATTCGCGCAAGTCTCTCAAGTACAAGAAGGACCTCTACACCAGCGACTCGGAAATCATTGCGGAGGCGCACTTCAAGCTCTCACTGGCTCTCGAGTTTGCTTCTGTCACGACCACTCAAGAGGAGGGTGAGAAGGCGGATTCCAAGCCGTTCGATGAGAAGTTGCGCGAGGAGGCGGCGAACGAGCTGGAGGCTGCCATCAACAGCACGAAGCTGAAGCTCCAGAACAAGGAGGTCGAGCTGGCCACCATGGCGTCTCCGGAGGACAACGAAGTTACAAGAGCGACAATTACCGACGTCAAGGACATGATTGCGGACATGGAGCAGCGCGTAGGTCGATTACTGTGTCCTTTTGATGTCCAAGCTAACAATTATCAGCTCGTGGAGCTTCGCAAGCCCCCCATCGATGTCAACGCCGCCCTGGCCGATGCTGGCGGCGAGGTGATGGGCGGGATCTTCGGTGCTGCGCTTGGCGAGTCGGCAGAGCAGACCAACGCCCGCATCGAAGAGGCCAAAAAGACAGCGACTGATCTTACTGGACTCGTCAGAAAGAAGGTCAAGGAGGAGCCCAAGCCCGCCGAAACGGCCGCTGAGGAGCCCAAGACGGTCGAGGCTCCGGTCATTGCTGACGAGTCCAACGGCACCAAGCGCAAGGCTGAGGAGCCTGCCGAGGCTGATGAGTCCAAGAAGACCAAGGTTGAGGAAGCGGCAGCTCAGGCCCAAGTCTAGTTTGCTCTGTTCAGTTGGTTTCTGGGAAAAGTTGACCACGACGGTCGGGCGCGCAATGGGACATGACTTTGGGCCGCATTTCCTTAAGGGGGTTTCCATGGCAGGACTGTACATTAGTTTACCGGATGGCGGGAAAGGATACTTACGCTCTGCGCCTTTTGCGAATGGCTTTTTTTTTGGCATTTCATATGACTGAGCCCAATTGCAATCATTTTCGATGCGAATTTGGTATGTTGATGGTGTGATAGCGATAACTTGGTGATACCGTGGTGACATGCGCCAGCGCCAGAGTGGCAGGTGAACAAGACCCTCAAGACCCTGTTGTTTGACCGCCTCAGAAGCCCCGCCCCCGCCAAAGAGTTGGAACCCCACCACAGCAAAGCAGCGACAATTTACCACCGGCCATAATAGATCGAGTCATCCCTGAGTCACCGTGGAATAGTCAAGCCAAACCAGCTGCAAGCTCACTTGCTCAATCCCAATAAAAGAGTGAGTCCAGATTATTTCGATTTGTGCGACTATTGAACGTTTTATTGACGTGAACTCGACGCGCAGCCCCGCCCTAGCAATCTCCCTCTCTCTGCAACACCGAAAACCCAACATCATGCTCGACCTTCAAGATTTCATCAAGGAGCGCGGCGGCGACCCGGATAAGATCCGCGAGTCTCAGCGCCGTCGCCACGCCCCCGTCGAGGCCGTCGACGAGGTGATTGCCCTGTGGGATGGTACGATGTCCCCTCGACAGCTCCTGCGAGACCCGCACAGCGTCGCATAGAGAAAATACACACAAACATCAAGGGGAAAGTGGGCTAACTTGAGGGCGCTCCTGAAAAACGACAGACCACCGCAAGACACAGTATGCCGCCACGCAGATTGGTACCGAGATCAACGCGACGCAAAAGGAGATTGGCATGAAGAAGAAGAACAAGGAGAACGCAGACGACCTGCTCAAGAAGAAGGAGGACTTGCAGAAGCAAAAGAAGGACAAGGAGGACGAGGCGACCGCGAAGCTGGTGACGCTCAACGCCAAGGCCAAGAGCATCGGAAACTACGTCCACGAGTCCGTCCCCGTCAGCGACAACGAAGACAACAACGTCACCGTCCGCGAGTGGAAGCCCGAGGCCGGCCTCGCACCCAAGACGGAGCAGACCCTCAGCCACCACCAGATTGTCACTCGTCTTGCGGGCTACGACTCCGAGAGGGCCATCAAGCTTGTCGGGCACAGAGGTTACTGTTTGACTGGATACGGTCTCTTCCTGTTCGTGGAAACCCCGCGCGGATATTGTGCGCTTAGTGAAGGGTACCCGGACGCTGACAAGTTGATAGGAACCAGGCTTTGATCAACTATGGTCTCGAGTTCCTCTTCAAGAAGGGCTACACCCCTAACCAGCCTCCTTTCTTCATGAACCGCAGCCAGATGGCCAAGACTGCCCAATTGGAGGACTTTGACGAGGAGCTGTGAGATGGCACCGCAAAGCTGAAGATCAGGAGAGGTGCTGACTACAACGCAGGTACAAGGTCACCGGCGACGGCGAGGAGAAGTACCTCATCGCCACCAGCGAGCAGCCTCTCTCTGCTCTGCACAGCGAGGAGTGGATCCAGGGCGCCCAGCTTCCCATCAAGTACGCCGGCTACAGCACATGCTTCCGCAAGGAGGCTGGCAAGCAGTATGTCCAACCACCGCCGCTCGCTTGCTGATGGGAACCAAGCCCAGACTAACCCGATAACAGCGGCAAGGAGGCCTGGGGTCTGTTCCGTGTCCACCAGTTTGAAAAGATTGAGCAGTTCGTCTTCTGCAAGCCCGAGGACAGCTGGAAGCACTTTGACGAGATGATTGCTGCTTCCGAGGAGTTTTACCAGAGCCTTGGCCTGCCCTACCGGTGAGTGCTGTGATCGAGGGCCACGGATAATAAGCTGACATGCTTAAGGGTCGTCTCCATCGTTTCTGGTGCTCTGTAAGTCAAAACTGGGATTCAAGACTGACCTTTTACAAAACTGACCTCCACAGGAACAACGCCGCGGCCAAGAAGTACGATCTCGAGGCCTGGTTCCCCTTCCAGGAGGAGTACAAGGAGCTTGTCTCCTGCTCCAACTGTAGGTCACACCAGCTCCTCCATGTAGAAATGTTTACTAACGTACTTAGGCACCGACTACCAGACCCGCGAACTCGAAGTCCGTTACGGTGTCAAGAAGGCCAAGGAGGTGAGTAAACCGCACCAAATTTTTTTAACGCAACGCAAGTCGGCTAACAGTCATTCAGGCCCCCGGTGGTGGACGCAAGGAGTACGTCCACGCTCTCAACGCCGTACGTCCCCCTCTGAATCTTTTCCTTTGCTTCTCACGCGATAAGCAGTAACAATCGCTGACATCCCCCTCTCAGACCCTCTGCGCCACCGAGCGCACCCTCTGCTGCATCATGGAGAACTACCAGACCCCCGACGGCTTCAAGGTCCCCGAGGTCCTCCGCAAGTACATCCCCGGCCAGCCCGAGTTCCTGCCCTACGTCGCCGAGCTGCCCAAGGAAATCACCGTTGTCGCCGGCCAGAAGAAGAAGAACTAGCAGGGTGCAGACGTTTCGGCTTGCGCATTGCATGTTGACGGGAGTGAACAAGGAGCGATGCGCGAGACTCGGTTGGATCGCGAAATGTCATGACGTGCGGAGGAATCAAACATATTTGCAAAAGAAACGCGCTATAGGTTCCAAGACGGCGGTGGATGTACGTATAGACGAGGCGAGAGTCAACAGAGAACAAAAAGAAGCTTGTTCATGGTCTCGATTCTTGAGAGAAATGGTGCAAAATTCAATGTACGCAATGCCTCGTTATCAAACCACCAAAACCAACGCCAGTTTGATATATCCATCCACCCAAACTCCCAAGCAATACGATTTCCTACCAAAGCCTTTTTGGTAACATCACTTCCCCCATCCTACTCGAATTTTCCACCGCCAAAAAGTCCACCGACAGCCTTGACTCTCATCTCCGCGCCCTTCCACTTCCTCGCCTCTCTCCGCTTCTCGTTCTCCCTCACCGCCGCGCGGCGCTCATTCTCCCTCGCCAGGGCGCTGACGCCAGACCTCTTGCTCGCCGTCTTCTTGATCTTGCCGTCGTCGCCGAACCCGCCACCGCTGCCCGAGGCGGCACCCCCCGCAGAAGTGGGCGCGCCGGAACTCGACTTGAACGAAGACGAATTCGTCGTGGCGCGGCGGAGAAGGTTGGGGACCTTGAAGCTGGATCCCGACGAGGAGGGCATGGCGAAGGCGAGGCGCGCGGATGTGGTGGACATGTTGGACGACGAGTTGCGCTTGAGGGAGAGACGGTCGACGACGGCGGGACGCGTGGTCCGGCGGGGGTTGGTGGACGTGGGAGCCGTGTTTTCCTTGTCGCTCCGCGGGCGGGACTCGTCGTCGGCGTCGTCGTCGCTGTTTGATGCCGGGTCCGTGGCGGGTATGATGCCGGCGTCGAGGTCCTCCAGCAGACTCGACACGGACTCGCGGATCTCGCCAATGTTGGAGGGCTTCTTGCCGTCCTTTGTCCTGCGCTGGGTGGCGAGTGGTCTGGTAGTAGCTGCGGCGAGAGGTTGGCGGGTGTTTGTGGGCTGGCTGTCCGGGACCGTGGTGGTATCGTTACTGTTGTCCTGGGACTGCGAGTCTTCCGTTTCGGCGGTGTCGGGGACAAAGTTGAGAAAATCCATCTCGTCATCGCTGTCACGGTCCTCGAGGGTGCGAAGGAAGGCCTCGCTGCCAGGCTTCTCGGCCATCTTCTTGATGCGCTCGTCGGCGAAGAGGGCCTTTTGCATCTTTTGGAATTGCCTTCGCTTCATCCGCCGACGAGCCTCGCCGCCATCGTCCGAGTCGGAGAGCTCGTAGTCTGCGCCGCGCTTTCGGCGGAGCATGCCGGTGGTGATGTCGTGGAAGAGCTTGTCCACCATTTTCTCGTCGCTTTCACGCTCGCGTTCACTAGAATTGTCAGTACAATGCTGCAGATGTGTGGGGGGATGTGGCGTACGCGTGAAGGGCAGCGAGCTTGCGCTCGTCGTCGGCCGTCATGCCGGCTTGGTCATCAATCATCTCCTTGACGGACGCGGTATCATCATCGTCGCTGTCCTCGCCATCGGCGCCGCCGAGACCGGCATACTCGTCCTCAGACTCCTCGGCCTGCTCGTGGACCATCTCCTTGGCTTTGCTTTTCTTGCGGTTGTACTCTTCAGCCTTCCTTTTCTTCCTCTGCAGCTCGGCCGCGTCCTTCATGACATTAAAAGCAGTGGTGTTGAAGCCAAATTCATCAACCTCGGGAGTAGCGGGCTGAGTCGGTTCCTCCTCCTCCTCCTCCTCCTCCTCCTCCTCCTGCTGCTGCTGCTGCTGCTGCTGCTGCTGCTGCTGCATAGCCGCAACGTCCGCCTTGCGGCGGAGTCTGCCTCTGCGGACTAGAGGTGACTCTAGCACCGTGTCTTGTTCCCCGTCATCGTCGAGAGCCATCGTCTCAACAGTCGAGGCAGGTGCTTCAACGAAGCGAGACCTCAAAGGCGTGTAGTCCATAGGCCCTATGTCTTGCGTAGCATCGACGGAAACCTGGGTGGCAGGCTCATCGTCACGAAGGAAGCTGTCGAAGCCGTGAACTTGAGACTGCGTGAAGTGGAGGTGAACGCCCTCGGCGGAGTCAGGCTGGGTATCGACCCGCTGCGTGTCCCCGCTCTGGCTGTCGAGAATCATGCTCTCGGGTTGAGTATTGGCGATGAGATTGGAGTCTGGAAAGCTATCAAAGTCGGGCATCGGCGATTGATAAGGAGCGGTTCCGGTTGCTGCTTGGCTGTCGTCCATGGTACCTGCAAAGATTTGGGTCAATCCGAGACCGGCAGCTCCGGTAACGGGAAGACCAGGGATAAAGGTCTTCTTGGCTGACCGGAGGACCGAATTAGGAGCAGCAGGCGACTTGGTATTGGGTGCCACGGGCGATCTCTGAGTCGACATCTTCGGTCTTGGTGTGGCCTCGACCATATCGTCGTCTTCGTCGTCAGATACGATTCGTGCCGTCTTGGACCGACGGACGTTCTTTGCCGGCAGCTCGAGGTCGTCGTCAGATTCCGCGAGGGCAGTCTTCTGTGGGATCTCGAGTTCAGCATCTGAGTGCTCAGATCCGCTGTCACCAGCTTCGTTATCAACCAATGCGTTGCCATCTTCTTCCTCCTCCTCTTCGGACGCATCAATATCCTCGTCCTCGGAGCCAGACAGATCGATCTCGACTGGGTTTTCCGCTTCCTCCTCAGAGCCTTCGTATTCCTCATCGTCGCTGTCGTCAAATCCATCAATCTCGCCGTTCTTCCTCTTCTGCCTCTTCTCCTCCTTGGCCAGTTCTCTCTCTCGGTTCATAATCTCCTCGGCTTCTTTCCTTGCCTTTGCAACAATGTCCTCGACTTCTTGCATCTCACGCTCACGCTCTTCGGCACTCTGGATCACGACGCCCTTGGACCTGAGATATTCGAGGCGTTTATCGCGCTCCGCCCTGGCCTGCTCGCGGGCGCGCTGCTGGAGAGTGAGCTGGAGCTCAACGGCGTTCATGCTCGGCTTCTTGCCCCGCTTGCCGTAGCTGTCTTTCGACCCAAGCCGAGCAAGCGCGCGCAATGCCACCAAGGATTTTGGCTCCCTGGCCTTGATGCCTGGGATCTTATCCAGAACCGCGTTGACCCTAGCTTTTCTTTCGTTGGTGATTTCGAGGTCGTCGTCAAGGTCAACCACTGCATTATTGACTGCAACAGGGGGCAGCTTGATACGGACTTGGCGCCTGGCCTTGGCTTCTTTCGCTGGTGACTTTTCCGGAGCAGAGATAGCTTTACCCTTGCCCTTATCAATCTTCTTGGACGCTTCGAACACCTCGTCGAGCGAGGGCAGTTCATCGTCTTCGTCCACTGCCGGCGGCATAGACACAGCTGTTGTCTCGGGCACTTTCGCTGCAGGAACGTTGGCGACAGGAGGTGAGCTTGGTGGTGTCTCGGCGTCCCTCATCTCTGTATCCGTTTGAAGACCAGAGATAGGCGTGGCAGGCCGACTGGAGCTTGTTGTCTTGGGGTCCGACTTTGGCGCGTTCGACTTGAAGTTGAATCGCTCCAAAAAGTCGGCTTTGCTGAACTTCTTCCTCGTCTTGGCCTCATGGGCAAGCTGCATATTGCGAGCCATTCGCTGCGTCTCTCGGTTCATTTCCTCAATAGCCTTCTTCCCGGCTCTTCTCGCGGGCCTCAATGCTTGGCTGAGCTTCCTGCCGCCCTCGTCGTCGGTGATGTCAGAGACATTAGCGTCGTCATCATCGTCGAAGAGGATGACGTTCGTAGCTTTTTGGCGCTCCATGCGCTCAGCTTTCTTCTTTTCCTCTTCGGCCTCGCGGGCAAGCCTTTCTTGGCGTTTGCGCTCAACGAGAGCCTGGAATCTGGAGTTGTTCTTGAGAGACGGGAGGGCGTCGGAGTCGGAATCATCAGCCGCTGTCTCGTTGGCTGGTTTTGCCGGTGACTGTCTGTCAGGAGTGACGAAAAGACCTGGGCTCGACTGGGGGGCTGGGCTCTGGGGCTTTGGCGTTGTGTCTCTCTGCTTTCGTTGCAAACGCCGAGGGGCTGCAGAGACGTCGACGTCCTCGTCTTCGGCCATGGCCGTGTCGTCTGCATTCTCATCATATTCGGTTTCCTCTGCAACTTCCAAGCGCTTGCGAATCCGGTCTTGGAAGCTCTCAGGCTCTTCAGAATCTGACTTTTGCGCCGCGGCATGCATCTGTGCAGCGAGACGTCCTCTCGGGCGCTGGAGACTTTCTTCTTCAGATTCATTGTCGTTCGCAGGCTTGGATAATGCCTTGCTCTTTCCGTTGGTCGTCTGGGGCTCGTCATCATCGGAACTGGCGTCAATGGCGGCCAAACGGGTAGCCATACGCGACTGGAAAGAGTCTGGCGACGGGCTCGCGCTTGGTGAGCGCGCTGCCAGTTGTGGTGAAGCCATTGTGAGTGTGATTAAAAAGTATGAGAAACGGAATGGGTATCAAAACACGAAAAGACGAGAAAGCTGCTTGTCGGAGTCACTCGTGCCGGCGCCAACAGCAAATTAGATTTGGTTGTGGGTGGTGCTGGTGAAGAGATGCTGGTAGTGGAGCCTGTGTCAATTAAGACGTCTTGGACGCGTCCGAACGACGCGACGTGATGGTGTGGGCGGGCCTTATCGCGAACGCGGTGCCACTAAACACGCCGATAAGCAGCGCGGTTATAGTGCACGACCCACCCTGAAGCTCTTATCGGGGCAGCTCTGTTTATCACTGCTTTACGGATAACACTAATGACGACACTTGAACCCAGGGTCAAATGCTCCAAGTTAATCTTCAACTCCTATCAGCTCCTCAACTTTTTCCGTACGCTAATTGCTTTGTATCCGAAGATCGCCTTTCTTCCATCGCTTGGCCCTCACGGACTTTCCCCTCAGACGTGTCTGTCTGGGGTTCCCCGAAAGCTTGCCATTTCAATTACATTTTCTTGCCCTCTGATCCTCCCCCATCTCTCCGCCATTGAGTCGCGGAAGTTCCTCGCAGACCACGCTCGTCCCTCGTCGTTGTATCCAAAGTCCAACACATAGTATCCGAGCATGGTTGCGACGATCAACGGAATTGAGGTTACAATATACACCCAAAATTGAGGATCGCCAGGCCGGAACGGTGTTTCCATCCCGAACAGCGCCGACGTGTACGCCAGAGGAATAAAGACGAGGCCCAGCAGCGTCACGGCCTTGGTGCTCTTTGCCTCGCGAATACTCCGTTGCTGTTCTTTGTACCCCTGACGATTACCCGTGATGCTCGCCAGTCCCGTGACCGCGGCGTTGAGTGTCTCGGTGCGGTGTCGCAATTCCCGAAACCGCATGTAAAGGTACTGAAAGTCGGCCGAGCAGTCCTGCCATGCGACGTCGGCCACCGATATGGCCCCTCTCGGCTGGGGAGCGCCTATGATTCCGCCGGGAGCTGCGACGGTGCCTCCCGGATGCGTCAGCGGGATGCCGAGCTGCAGCATGATGCCTTCAAGGTCTTCGATGTACTCTCCCGTCCGGCGTTCCCAACCTTGCATGTCGCTCCACAGAGCCTCAACCTTGTTCATCCGCATCTTGGCCAAGTCCTGCTTGCGCGTGAGGCCGCGCTGAACCCCGGAGAGCGTCGCGCGCAAGTGTTCCGACTGCTTGAGATACTGGGAGGCCACGATTTTCTTGACAAAGATGGCGACCGAGTCGGGCTCTGCAATGTCGACGAGGCGCGAATGTGTCTCCAGGTAGAAGGCGAGGTCTTCCAACATGGACGATCTCGGCGGTCCGTCGAACTCTCTCTCTTTTGCCACCCGGATCTGGTCTTCCTCGGGCACAAAGTCCAAGTAGCCCCCCTGGTAAGGTCGGCTTTCCACCGTGTCTACCCATTTGTAGTCAGGGCCAGTCCTGATCGATTTGACAGGCGGATCACATAGAACGAGGCCTTGGGATTGTTAGTATGGGAAACACGCCATGGCAAGCTTGTTTACAGTCCCAACCTCCGCCTTCTGTCCGTCTGGACCAAACTCCGCACTTCCTTCTTACGATGCCAACCCTGAGGAAGTCGTCCAGGTCTTCGGAGTCGTCCCATTTGAAGTCTCGAGATACACCAATGTGTCGACCCGTCACAGCGCATACCCACCGGAAGCTTTGCGGCGCCTTATCGAACAACACGGTCTCGTAATACTTCATTTGAAGGTGGCCTCGCCTTTGGAGGACAGAAGGCAGCTGCACACCGTCGCTCTCGCCTTCTCCATTGAGGCTGTGAACCACCACGCGTTCATGCTCGACGAAGAAGGATGGGTGAAGAGAAAAGTGTTCACCTAGGACACCGGCGAATCCCGGTCCTAGCCCCTCAAGAATGTAGATATTCCTGCGGCCTCTATGCGAAGCCGTGGTACGAAAGTGGTCCTCCAACTCCGCCGGGGTCTCAAATGGGTCCTCTCTCGTGAAGGTACCGTTGTCAAAACTGAGCTTCACCACTCGGACATTTTTGTCCGTGAAGTTTATCTTTTGCAGACTGGCTTTAGGATCTCGTTGTCGGAGACGCGGGTCTGAGTGGCGGAGAGACTGCACAAAGTCCCGGTACTCCCCGTCAGCAAGCCATGTGCCGTCTTCCATGTTCGGTTCGCTGCACGACGTTGCCCATCCCAGGCCGGTATAAACAGTTGGACAGCGACTGTCTGAGTGTTTTTTATTTTCTCAACGTCAGCAGTAGATGGGAAATACGATAAGGATCAGGCAAGACGCAGACAAGCCGTCACTCAGGTAGTTGCGCCATGGTGCGATATATACGCCAGCAGAGCAACGTGCGCACGCGACACAGCAACCAGTCTCTCCGAGGCAAAGGATAGGTGCAAAAGTGAAGGTTGACCGTGGCACAGGGACGGACGCAGGCTGCAGGATAAGGGAGCTGTCAGCTACCAGTATCGGTGACCGGAAAGGAGCTGTAGTTCTTGGCCGTCAATCGAAGCCCTTTTCCCTAATCGAGACACCGAGAGTGGCTTTGCTTACACCTTGGACCAGCGGTGACCTGTCGCGTTCCAGTAAACAGAAACGTGCCTTTCGATCGCCCTATCAAACGACGAGAGTGTCTCAGCCCACCGACGAGGGAATTAACGACAACCGATAAATACGCAGCCTAATTGAACCGCACCACACTATCCAGTTCACGTTCGCCCTGCTCTATGCAACGTTATCATTGGATCGTGTGCGTACTCGGGCTCTCCGTTAAGACTTGTGTATTCGGCCATGGGAAAGGCAACAGAAATATTCCGTTTCGCCGGTACTGCGGGCGGCCATCGCCTACTCCCGCCTCGTCGACGACTCGGAGCCGGGCGGACATCTCGCCACATCCCCGGGGGAATTGAGAGAACAACAGGACATGCAACGCCAACCATTTTGTTACCTCTTGGCCAGCTTTTCTGCCAATATTGATTGATGGTATCCAGGTGGGTTGCAAAACATGCTGATGGCGAAGCGCGTAACATCAAGCAGCGTGTGGCATTAATGCATCGACACACGAAATACAGATTGAATTTGCTGGGCCGCTGGGTTCAACTCACTTGGCGACTGGCTTTTGGATAGTGAATTTATTTCTCCATTTCTTCCGCAACATCTAGATGATTGAAGAACCTACACAGAAGTACGTACGAAGTCCAGGAAAGCTTAGCTCACAGCTGGCACCAGCTGTCGACGGCGTTGCCCTTCGCCTTGTAAGCGCCAATACCTATCTGGCGCGCGCCTGGGGAGACCAGATTGCTCATTCCCCGGAAGAGTTTTGCACATTGGACTTCAGATCAGAACATCCAACAGTCTGCAGACGTTACTTCGTACCACTCCGTACTATGTTCTCGCATTTGAATGCGTTCATCACAATAGACACCAGTGCAGCTGCCACCGCGAGCAGAGGTGATCTTATTGGCGTGCACGATGCTTCGGACTCTCGTCGTCTTCCGTCAGACACAACACGGTCTGGCTGAAAGACTTGGTCTTGTCAATGACACTGACGTTGACAGCCGATGGCAATATGGTTCTTGTCATTAAGAGTCAGTCATCTCAGCCAAGCCCCTCTCTTCTGCTGCATATCCATCACCGTCTCAACTCGGTGAGGAGCACTTAATTGCTCTGTTATCGGGCTGCGGCGCAGGGGCATCTGGACTACCTTACCGACCTCATGCCATATCACATGGTGGCTTCATGCCGATCTTATAGGGAACAGCGCACGAAGACTAGGCAACCAAGCACGCGCCTTACTTTGGTCGTTCTTGCCAGAGCCTATCGTCCCTACACCGCACGCGCGTACTCTGTGCGCCTCGATTCTTCTGATAGAAGGCGCAGCACGTTTTTCAGACGATACGATGTACGCAACTTTTCGAGCCAAACCTTGAATCGTCACAACAGAACAAGAGCTGGACCCTGGCTACTTCTGCACCATCGTCTCATTTCACGGGAGCGGAAGTTTGCCGTGGAAGTCTCTCTGGATTGCGCAATCCCGCAAACTCCGGCATAGCAACGCTGGATGGCAAGTCTGCAGCGTTGGCAAGTCTGGATTTTGACTGTGCGGGTTTCATTGCTATGAGCACAGTAACGCGTCCACCTTTCGGGGCCATATTTCATGAGATCCTCATGGAACACGCTAAAACCCAGCTGGTCAAAAAGCTTGTGTCGAAATCTCCTAGCGCCAGTCACGGTTCAACTTGTGCCCAGGTCACCGAACATGAATCGGGAACGAATGGCCAAGTTCATCGCCCCGAGAGTGGCTGCGTTCCTCGCTTTCGCCTCGGCATGAAAGCGATTTGTTCGACTACTCGTAGCTCGTTGTGGGCTTAACCCGCGGCCGAGTGTGCGGTTCCACCGCTCGAGACAACTCCTGGACGGCATCATGCGAAGATGAAAGGAAAACGCATAGATGACATTTCATGAGACGTAAGGCTCAGAGGCACAACCAGAAGAGCAGGAGCGTGGTCAAGGGTCGCCAAACTAAACATCTCGGAATCAACCCATGGAACTTTCAATTCGTCACCTGCGTGTCGGAGGTCTGACTGCACAGCCTTCAGAACCAGCATAGAGACGGTCGGCTGCAGCTTGATTTGGTTATGCTTGCTGGCCCGCGTGGAAAAGCCGGCAGATCCTCCCCTAACAACCCGACCACCTCGCCGGTTCCCACACGGAAAACCACGAGGAGGGGCAAACGACCGTGCGGGAAGATGACGAAACGTGGAATTCCTCCGACCCCCGAGGTCATCGTCAGAGTTTTCGCCAAGCACTGTCAACTGCTGGCTGAAGGCTTGTTACACGTCGATTCGAGACGGTATACCTCTGCCGAGCTTTTCATCCCGCTTCCTGTTCCTGCCATGTCATGTCAGCGGCGGCTGGAAATGTCACGTCGTTCACGTCGTCGGTGTCTGGCACCGAAGTATGTCAGGGAGCCTCATCATCGTCAAGGCTTGTATTCTGTGCAAGACATCGCACCATGTTGTTACAGCATGGAGAGAAGAACCACATTTCAAGGCTTGCCGTTTTCTTTCCGAAAGACGAAACAGTGGGGACAATTAGGCTCGCTGGGTCTCGAGGAATAGATCCACCACGGCTCCATTTTCTCTATTCCCAACGTACGTCCGCTAACGTACCGGTTTGAACAGTGGTGGGCGAGATGAGCCTCTGCACAGGAAGTGCGTCCACTTCATCCTTCGTATGCGGAATCAAGACCTCAGGGGCGTCTCCCACTTGCCTTGCCGGAGTTTCCAGGGACAAATGGAGACGGTTGAAAATCCGCAGTGTTTGGCCCCGTCTCAACCTCACGAAATCGACCAGCGACGCAACATCGAGGCCCGAGCTTGTTGGTCCTGGCCGACAACCTCACACGCCTCAGGTTTGAGGATCGACACCATCCTTGCGTCGTTCTCAAATATTTCTGCAAGGCAGACGAGGTCGTCCCTTGTTCTTCTCAGGAACGCTCCCGCCGCTATACCTTGTGCAGCGACTTCGTCACCCTCATCGACGCCGAGCCCCAAACGGCTATGGAGAAGCGTTTAGCCTCAACTCCCTGTGTCCCCTGAGAAGTGAGGATCCTCCGCCGCTCCCCCACAGCCTTGGATCCAGGAGATCTACCTATCGGAGCTTAGATCGAGGACAATTCGTCATGCGCAATCCCGTCTTGGCCGCCCTTGCCGAATAAACTGCCCCTCGAGCGGGCTCCAGGCTGGGCGTTTCTTCCCTTCCCTGATGGCCATCACTCGGGACCCGCTGGCCTCTTCGAAACGCCCCCAAAGCCAATCGCATCTTTTGGAACCTCGTCTTCGCTGGGGACAACAGTCCGAGCCTTGCAATCGTCAGATCAATGCCTCGACTGATCTTTGGCGAGAAGCCAGTGGTGAGATAACTCCCACGCTGACGAGATGCAACGGCGAGAATCCCTGGAGTTGAGAACTGAGGCCCGTTCTCTGCCAAGTCCCTTCAACTGTCTGCTGAGGCTGTCTAAGAGCTGTCATCCAGTGTCGTTAACAAGTTGTATAAGAATCACTCACATGCCCGGTCCTATTCACATTGATCTTGCCTCCTCATCAGCATCTCATCAGCACTTCATCTTTTCCCTTCCTCTGCCTTTCTTTTCCACAAGAGCCCGGAGCTCCTTGACTGGTTTACTTTCAGATAATACTTCAGACCTTCTATTACCATTTATTCAACTTTAAACAATCCTTTTATTCAACCGACAAGATGAAGTACGCCTCCACTGTCCTCCTCGTGGCCTTTGCTGCCACCAACGTCTTCGCCCACGGTGTCATCGACGGTGTCCAGGGTGCCAACGGCGTCAACCTCCCCGGTCTCTCTCGTAAGTCACACCACTCGCAGCTCGGTTGTGCATCATCTGACAAACATCAGTCATCGACGGTACCCCTCGCGACTGCGCCTCTCCTCGCTGCGGCTCCGAGGCCGATACCTCAATCATCCGTGACCGCGAGTTGGGCACCGCCCGCGCATCTGCTCTCGGCCGCACTCAGGGCGGTGGTCCCGTCGATGCTGCTGCCATGATTGCGACATTCATGAACGGCGCTGCCGGCAACACCACCGCCGTCAAGAAGGCCCGCGAGGTACACGAGGCCGCCATGGCGCGCCGCTCTCTCCTCGGTCGTCAGGCTGGCAAGGGCACCAAGACGCCCAAGGGTACCGCGGAGACCGCCGTCAGGGCCGCCACCGGAATGGCCGCCACCGCTGGCATGCCCACCACCCAGGACGACGGCACTGTCACGATGACCTTCCACCAGATCAACCAGGACGGCGCTGGCCCCCTTACTGCCGAGGTCGACGGCACATCTGGCGGCACCGACCCCGCCGCCTTCAAGACGGCTGAGGTCACTCAGAACGTGCCCGGTATCGGTTTCGGTGGCCTGTCCGCCGCGTCGACCATGGACTTCCCCGTGACCATCAAGATGCCCGCCGGCATGACGTGCGATGCCAATGTCGGTGGCGCCAGCAACGTCTGCATCGCGCGTCTTCGGAACGCCGCTATCACCGGTCCCTTTGGCGGTTCCGTCTGCTTCACGCAGTCCGCGACCGCCCGCAAGCGCGCCGTCGAGTTCAAGCTCCGCAAGCGTGCCGAGCGCGCCTTCCGGGCCTAAGCAGATGGATTCGCATCTGCAGAGCATCGGGGAGTAGTCACAGCACACCAAGGAGCCGGGGGACCATGTTACGTTCCATCGACGTTTTCTTTTTCATTCATATCGACGAGCTTATGCGCGCGCGCGGTGCCAGGGGCATGGCGGCGGCGACGACACCGTCGAAGGGGATACAGTACACGGGAACCAGGGCTGATGTCGCCGTCCTTTCCTTTGGCATATTGTGTTGGTTTCCTTTTGTTTTACGAATCCTTTCCGTGATATCCTGTGGATACTTGGGGGTCATTTGTGTATAATCCTGCTACCTAGAAGTGCGGCTGATGAATAACGATGCTTGGTGGTTCTTGAACTTTTTCTGCCTTTGCTGAAGATGACTGTGACTTTGACGACTTTCTAAGAGATTTGACTACTGGTCAGCAATTTGGGGGTCTGGTTGCCCTGGCCAACGTTCAGCCACTTTGTCACACGGGAACTGCACGAAAACGAATCGGATAAGATGACCGGCGTGGGTTATCGAAATTTACGACAACAGCAACGACGTTTGGCGTTGGGGAGGGGCGAGTGGACGACTCGGCGTTTCCGAGGGTTTTGCTCCGACGAGGTGAAACGGCCGGCCGCAATGTCCCACGTCTACGGCGATATGGCGATTAATGAGAGATTCAAGTCCGCGCAAGGTTCGTTTGAAATCCGGGCCGCATCACCGCGTGTCTTGATCACGAATACGTCAACTGTTCCATCAGCCCTTGCTTTCCATCGTGTTTCTTCCCTCTTTTTGGGGATCCTGTTCACCCGACGGATGGATGTGCACGACTACCACACAACCAGTGACCAGTGTTGAAGCAGGTGGTCCAACGGAGTAAATGCTTCGGCATCGTCCCAGACACCGGGTACGCCGTCGTCTGAACGTCAGCGGCGAACGGCGACATGCGTTTGTGAGTGATTCGGCCACTTTTCCAGACGTTTTCATCCCATCCTTGCAGCCTCTCACACTCGCTCTCCCCCCATCGGGCTGAGATGCCGGGTGTGGTGTGGCAGAACAGCAGAGTTTTCTTTCTCCTTGCCTCGCCTTGCTCATGTTCCCGACGGTCGGGAACCAGGCCACACCAGCCTCGCTCTTTGGCTGTTGGGACTGGGCGCCATCCATCTGTTGGAGCAGAGGGAGGGTTTTCGTGACGGGAATTGTGTGGCATACATGGGACGACGGTTCCGGATGTGGGTTGTGTGATGGACGTTTTGTAGATGGAGTGTAGTCAGCGGCCAAGTTGGAAGGGTGAGAGCTTTTCACCCCGTGACCGACGGAAATGCGGTGTTCGGGGGGGCGCGGCGGGTGTTTCTTGGTGAATCGGCCAAGCTCTTCCTCTGGAAATGTTTCGCTGTGTGGTCTACTTTGCGATATAACACGAAAAAACCTTCGTCTCCATACCCATTCGCATCTGTATACTTGCGCAGTTTCTGCTCTCCTCCAGCCGCGGACCCAGCGGATCGGCGAGAGTACCCGACGCACTGGACGCTCCGGACCCCAAATCCCCGGTTCAGACGTACAGTGACAAACGTGTCGCATTTCGTAGGAGGTGGATGACAGAGAGGCCGAGCTTGGCGTACCTTCGTCCCCTGATCTCGCGAGGTGGTCGACCGATGAGGGCTTTTCGAGGAGTAGCGGTCAAGCAGGCGCCCAGTGCGCTAAGAACCCTCCTCCCCTCTTCCTAACGGTTTTCTTCATTCGGTTGGGAGAAAGGATTCGCAGGCCCTGCAGATGGGATTTCATAACGCAGTCGTGTCTGTCTGCACTGCATGGTTAGGTACATGGCGTACGGCGTCGCATGGCTCGTCGTCACTCACTCATTCGACCTGTACGCGGTATGGCTGAAGAAAAGAGTGGGGGGATGGAACGTGGATTTGCAGCGTGCAGGAACAGCCTGGCGGAAAGGGAACCGAGATGGAGGTGAGGGGCGCATTCGGTGTTTGCGTGTGTGATGCCACGACGGACTTCTTAAAAGTAGCAGAAGTGAACGTTGATGGGAGATATCTCTGAGCCATAATGGCTGGACATGGGACTGAATTGCTACTCATTGGGCTCCGCATGTAATCTCATCAGTCAACCACCAGATTCACTCATCCACTGTGAGATTGTGAGCGACGGGTGAGAAGCCAGTTGTTAATGAGTTGACGACTAGTGTCGCAAGGAGGTAACGTAAGCGACGCTGCCGACAAAGGCGCCGGACCCACTGGCAGCCGAACAATCCGCTCCAGCCTCCGAGGTCGCCGGGGGTGGACTGGGGTGGACCAATCATGCAGCCGAGGGAGGCGCTCCTCCTTCCCATTCAGCAGGTGCAGCGTCGCTGTCCCACCTACCCGAGAACCCCTCCAAGGTCCCTGTGCCTGTGCCTGTGCCTGACAAAGCCCCCCGCCATCGTCCCACCATCCCACTGTGCTGGTGTCGTTTCGACGTCCACAGCAGGCCAGTGCCCACTTTTGAGCAGTTTACGCGTCGACTTCGTTAATTACTCCGTGGGTGACTACACTACACTACCTTACCTATCCATACATTCTCTGGTAGTCGAACAGTTTCCTGAAATGACTATCAGCAGCTGCATCACACTGGAATACGCACACCACAAACTGGCAGCTCCATAATGCAGCCCGTGTCGTCCCGATACGGGCCCTTGGCCAGGTCGGGCGAGATAAGGCCGCAGATGGCATGGCATGTGAAAACCAACCACGCAGCGGCGGTTCATCGCAACAACAGCATACCCAACCTTATATTTCCTTCCCCCAAACAAATATGACTCCAAGGAGCCAAGGGGAGAAGAAAAAGAACAGATAATGCACATCCTCGCCTCCAACCTTATCTCGCAGTGCAGCAGTCTGTCTCACCCAACACCACGAGACCATCCTGCAACTACAGACACATACAGCACATCTGCACGCCCGTTCGTATGCCTGCAGACTGACTGCGTCTCCGCGCTACGGCTTCGCTTCGTCCTACCTTTAACTCCCATCAGGTACGCGTGCATCTGGTGTACCTCCATCTATCCTTCCCTACTACACCACACCACCAAGTACAGTTCACTTCACTTCACTTCATTTCACTTCACTCCCGCCCCATCCGCCCAGCCAAGCCACCCGCGCGGCGACATGTCACCCTCGCATCCCAGGAAGCCCAAGCAAGCTCCCCCACCTTGATGGCAGCAATCTCCCATCTGGACAAGCTGCACCGGCACAACCTAACTCACCGCTTGAATGGCAGGACCTTCATTTCATCCCGCGTGGTGTGCCAACTCAACCCCGAGGAACCTTGCTGACGTGACGTGGGACAGCTCGCAGCTAACCCATCGAAACTCGACCGCTCGGTTTTGACAACTACGCCTCCCCCCTAGCTCTAGCCCGACGTGCCTTAGCCCCCGGCGCTCCGGAACGGCTGGTCAGACACAAGCAGACTACCTAGGTCTAGGTGGACTGGTTGACGCGACGTGACTATTTGAACCCGCTCCGTCCCGCCATCATACTTCTCTCCTCTTTCCACTTCTTTGTTCTATTCATCCCGAATCAATAGCAAAAAAACCGAGAGGATAGCAGACTCCAGTTCAAAACACCACCCAAATCTCCAAAACAAATCATATTGCTTGATCGCGCTTACGAGTCGCGGTCACCCCGTCGTCAAGACGTTTTCCAACCTCCTCAACTCGTAAGTAGGCCCATGCTGTGCTCACGACGAACAAACGATGTTGACATCCACCACAGGGTCCATCACCCGTACGCAGGAGCCCGCTGCTCAGCCGCCCCCGGGGCTTCAGCGGACTCGGCCTTTGATCTCTAAAGGCCTTCATCCACACAAGAAACCCATAACAAGCTACCCGAACACCGCAAACCTCTTGTCGCCATGGCTCCCCACGCAGAGGTAGACTCGGGCTCCGCGAACGGAGATGGACCCACCCACGGCACGGCCGCCCCTCGTTCCCGCGAGCTCTTCACCGTCAGCTCCCCGAACGTCGTCTACAATGATAACGAGATCCTGTCAAAGTACACCTACCGCACGACCAAGGTGGCCAAGGACCCCGCGTCTGGCAAGTATGTCGCCACCCCGACCGAGACTCTGTACGAGTTCAAGACGGACCGCAAGGTCCCCAAAGTCGGCATGATGCTGGTCGGATGGGGTGGCAACAATGGCACCACCGTCACGGCCGGAATTCTCGCTAACCGCCGCGGGCTGACCTGGGATACCCGCGAGGGTCCCCGCGCCGCCAATTACTACGGCTCCGTCATCATGGGGTCCACCGTCAAGCTGGGGACTGATGCCGAGACGGCCAAGGACGTCAACATCCCCTTCCACGATCTGCTGCCCATGGTGCACCCCAACGATCTGGCCATTGGCGGTTGGGACATTAGCGGTATGAGCCTCGCCCAGGCCATGGACCGCGCCCAGGTCCTGGAGCCGACCCTCAAGCAGCAGGTGAAGAAGGAGATGGCCAACATGGTCCCGCTGCCCAGCATCTACTACCCCGACTTCATCGCCGCCAATCAGGAGGACAGGGCCGACAACGTGCTCCCTGGCACAAAGGCCTGCAAGGCTCACGTCGAGCAGATCCGCAAGGATATTCGGTAAGTCTGTATTTGTATTAGTGCTGAGATTTGGTGCTCATCTTGCACAGCGACTTCAAGACTGCCAACGGCCTCGACAAGGTCATTGTTCAGTGGACCGCCAACACCGAGCGCTATGCCGACATTATCCCAGGTGTCAACGACACTGCCGAAAACCTCCTCAAGGCCATCGAACAGGGCCACGAGGAAGTGTCCCCGTCGACCATCTTCTCCGTCGCTTGCACCCTCGAGGGCGTCCCCTTCATCAACGGTTCCCCGCAAAACACCTTCGTTCCCGGCGCCATTGAGCTTGCCGAGCAGCACGGCTCCTTCATCGGCGGTGACGACTTCAAGTCCGGACAGACCAAGATGAAATCTGCTCTCGTCGACTTCCTCATCAGCGCGGGAATCAAGCTCACTTCGATCGCTAGCTACAACCATCTGGGCAACAACGACGGCAAGAACCTCAGCTCGCACAAGCAGTTCCGCTCCAAGGAGATTAGCAAGTCCAACGTCGTCGACGACATGGTCGAGGCCAACACGGTGCTGTACAAAAAGGGCGAGCACCCCGACCACACCGTCGTCATCAAGTACATGCCGGCCGTCGGCGACAACAAGCGCGCGCTCGACGAGTACTACGCAGAGATCTTCATGGGCGGGCACCAGACTATTTCACTCTTCAACGTCTGCGAGGACTCGCTGCTGGCGTCGCCGCTCATCATCGACCTCGTGCTCGTGGCGGAGATGATGACGCGCATCCAGTGGAAGGCCGTGTCGACGGATGGCGCGGCGACCAAGGACTTCAAGGGCTTCCACAGCGTCCTGAGCATCTTGAGCTACATGCTCAAGGCGCCCCTGACGCCGCCGGGCACGCCGGTCGTCAACGCGTTGAGCAAGCAGCGCGCGGCTCTGACCAACATCTTCCGCGCCTGCGTCGGTCTCGAGCCCGAGTCGGAGATGACGCTCGAGCACAAGCTCTTTTGAGTTTTCGGAGCGGGAGGGGTATGTGCAGAACTGAGGATAGCCGTCGTCGAATTTTTTCTCTCGCCTCGCCACGTGGGCCCCGATTTGCCGTCATTTTCCGGTGGTTTAGAGAAGATACCTCAGCCACTCGTTCAGTTGTGCCGTTCGATCCGAGGTAAACAGTAAAAATAACACAGTCGTTACCAGTGCCGTCTCGTCTCACATGCCGTAAGGTTTGCCCTAGGATCTGAAAGCGTACTCGTAGCCACCGACGTGTCGAAGAGGGGTAATAGCCCGCCGCGTACGCAACTCCTCCAAACACGGCGTGTTCAGATAGCGAAACTTTGAAGTCAAGCAGAGTTTTCGTAAACTTGGTCATCAGATCCGAGTAGGTGTAGGGTCCTTGCCCGTGGTACGTCCGGGAGACGACGATGCAGGGTGGGGGTCAGTCACGACGCGCTTCGAGACGACAGCACTGTCGGGGTGGGCGTGTGGGCATGTGACTGTCTGCTCAGACGGACTGTTCGTCATGGTGTCTGGCCGTTCACGGCGTCTCGGGCGTTGGAGTCCATCACGGACGCCTGGGTTCGTGTGGCTTGCCTGTCCACCACGGGAGGATGAGAATGTGGCACGTAGACGCCTGCAGAGAGTGTCCCTAATTGTTCGGCAACTGAATGTTTCTTGCAGATGCTGGTCCGCCCCGCTGGAAAAGCTGGGGATGTTTCGTCGCTTGGTCGTCAGGGTCGGTGCGTCGTTGGATTGCTCCGAGACATTGACGATGCAGAAGAAGAAGAAGAAACGATGGGGAAGGGTCGTGGTCTCTCTCTGGAAGTGGCTTTACAGACAGCCCAGCCAATAGAAGCAGCCGTAATAATAGCGAACGTGAAGAATCGGCGTAGTAAGGTACCCAAGGCACCTACAGAGGTAGGTAGGTCTTGAGGGCTCCAAAGCACGTATCGCGTATTTGTAAGATAAGGCGTACATGCTTTGAACCACTGCTAATACCGCTGAGTCTCACCCCTGTATCTACCTAGCGGCGAGTGCGGGTACTTTGCTCAGAAACCTAAAATTTGAAGAAGCAACAGTGGTGGAGACTTGGAGGGGATGGGGAGTCATTCACGGCTGTCATTGGACAAAAAGCGCTGAGTCAGCCCCTGCTCTGTCTGCGGCCCCCTGGGGCCATGGCCTCTCGGTGCACTGTCATCGGCTGGGACCCCTGTCACTTGCTGTCGGCGTGCCTGATCTGCCAAATGGTTGCTGGGGTCTTGCTGGTGGATGAAATTACACAGTAGGCACCTAGGCACATGCCTATTCGACCTGTGGCAGCATGTCCAGGTTTCGCAAGGTGAGGGCGGGCGGGATTGCAGTGCAAAGTGTGAGATCGGACAGTCTATTGGGGACGTGACTGGTGTAACCCCGGGCTGCTACCGAGTGCCATACGCAGTATGGAGGGAGACAACCGTCAATGATGGGAGGGAGAGCACGAGTGAGAGAGAGAAAGAGAGGGGCCTCGCCAAGGCGCTGGCCTACTTCTGCCAAAGCACAAGACTCCCGTCGTGCATCGCTCAATCCGGCATCTAATTTGCGGCTGCTCTGTCTATCATTTTCCTGGGTTCCCTTTCCTTTTCTATCCCGTGTCGCGACCACCAGCTACCTCGATCGTTTTCCCCTTTGCCATCCACCACTCTTCCTCCGTCGACGACCGTCAATTCCATCGAAGACGACGACGAAGACGACCTCTGTCGATCCTGTCTGACGCGGACGCCGCTGAAGATACACACGACAGTCCGACAGCCATGTTGTTCTCCATAATCGGGCGTGCTGCCCTTAGTGCAGGTTAGTGGCGCAAACTGCTTATTTCCGCGATGCCTCATTGGCGATTGCACGCGACGTGGATTCCTCCCCCCTCGTTTCTCCCCAGACAATCCGTCGACCCCAAACCCCACGAAAAGGCACGGTGAAGACATGGGAGTCTCGATGGAACAACCAGGGGTGTATTTGTGTGTGAATCGCATCGCTGACGTCTCTCCCTTCAGCTGCCCTGGCCACACTGGCTCTCGCCCAAGCCTCCAAAGCCGACTTGGGCCAATCCACATACATTTCTCCCGAAAACAACGTCGCCTTCGGCTTCACCGTCCCGGAGAACAGTGGCGAAGATGTCTTCTTCACTATTCGAGCCCCACTCGACCGCCAATGGGCGGCCATCGGCATCGGCCAAACTGAGATGAAAGGCAGTCTCATCCTGATGATCTACCGCGACGAGACCGGCCGCAACGTCACCTTCTCGCCGCGCATCGCCTACGGAAACTACGAGCCCTCGTACTACGATCACGTCAAGTGGGAGACACTAGCCGGCACTGGTGTCTTCAACGGGTCCATGTTCTTCAGCGCGAGGTGCACTGCCCACTGCAGGAACTGGATCGGAGGATACGTCGATGTCTCGAGCGAGTCACAAAAGGCCATCTACGCCGTCGGACCCCCGGGTGGCTTCTTTTCCAACAAGCTGGACGCATCGGTCAAGTACCACGAGGAATACGGACACTTTACAATCAACATGAAGCGCACCATCGGTCCAGGCGATGCGCCGGTCCTCAAGGACGACTCGGTCAGCGAAGGAACAAGCCAGGTGTATGCCAAGGACGGTCGGAGGGATTACAAGTCCATTGTGCACGCCATCCTGATGATTGGCGCCCTGGTCTTCTTGATGCCGTTTGGCGTCATGCTCTTCCGCCTGGGTGGCAACATGGTCAAGTGGCACGCCATCAACCAGGGCGTCGGTGTGCTCCTCGTCATCATTGGCTTCGTGCTGGGAGTTTTGACCAGTTTCTGGTATCAGCGGGTAAGTTGAGCTCCTCGGACGTGGAAAGGATGGTGCTAACCGGACCAGTCTCGCGGGTTCAAGTCGGCTCATCAGATCATCGGCTTCATCGTCGTTGCTTTCTGCCTTGTTCAGCTGACTATCGGAGCTTTGCACCACGTCAAGTTCAAAAAGACGCAACAGACGACCCCGTACAAGAAGGTCCATGTATGGCTGGGTCGCATCGTCATAGCCCTGGGCACCTTCAACGCCTTCCTGTACGTTTGTGCCCTGCTGCCCCGTCCGTCAGCCAGCTAACCATCACAGCGGCTTCTCGCTTGCCCTGAACCGCAGATACAATTATTTCTTGGCCGGCTTCATCATCCTCATGCTCGGCTTCTCCATCTTCTTCACCTTTGGTCGCAGCTGGGTATCCCGCCGCCACCCCGCCAAATACGGAAACCAGCCGGGCGGTTACAACCCGGAGCCATGGCGACAGACTCCAACGAACGGAGACTACGCTTACGCCGCTCCGCCAGCGTACCAGCCTGCTCCTCCGCAAAACATTGGACTGACGAACATGGTTGCAAATCCGGCGCAGCCGACGAAGGAGCGGAGCAGCAGCCGCGAATATCGCAACAACGACCTTGGTCATGCGCAGCAGCCCAGGGAGATGGTCTAGAGGACGGTTCACTTGTAGTGCACTGATGCATTGCACCGGCGGTGTGCGGGAGGAAAACGACTTGAACGAATCTACAGTCAACGGTGTGGCCTGCTCTGGTATTATCAGCTTGCGCTGATGCGTAACGCTTGTGCATATGATGTAGTTTGCTCCACGGTGGCCAAGGCTTGAAGTTGTTATAGAATGACGACTTGAGATAATTGTCAAGGACGGCGACCGCAGCATTGATTAAAGGGTGTAAGCTACGGCATGCTAAGTTCTAGCTCCGTCAAGTTCACGAGGCGCTGGCCATCGGCACCGACTCGGCAAATTGCGACATTGGGTGTTTGGTCCGTGGTGGGCCTCCCGTGTGTCGTCATTCATGTGTGCCAGTATTAGTCCAGGGTTAGAAACTCACGGAGACATTACATCGAAGCTGGCGCAGAAAGACGAGCAAGTCTGTAGGGACGTATTGCATACAGATCCACGACATATGGCCAAGTTTGACCAGGGCAGTTCCGGGCTCCCACCGGCGTCGAAGCGGCAACGGCCCCAAATTTCCCGACCTCATTGAAGACTAGGAGACGGAAAAGGCCCGCTTAGCCGGCGCCGGGATCGGCGGACGTGGAGAATTCTGCCACGTACCCGTCGGCTACGTCAGGCGGTCAAGTATTCTTTTTAGTTGATTGACGCAGCGCTCGCGCGAGCATATGACTTTCCGATGCTTTTGGCTCGGTGCTAAGCATAATAGGTGTGACTGAAGAAGAAATTTGCCATCAACTAGTCTGACTCTTGCGACATGCTGTTCCTTGCGCGGCGAGCGTTATTCGTTTCGTTTATTTTATCGCGTCGAGGTTGGTTGCGACCTTGAAGGCCTAAAAAGCCTTGACCGGGTCCAGTCCGCTCCGTCGGCCAGTCGGGGTTTTGCCGACGACGTACCTCTTGTATTTAGACGTCGACTCTTTTCTTCGCCAACCTCCTTCTCACCTTTACTCCTCTCAATCGGGATACTTCGTGAGCTTTTTACTCTAGACCTGAGCGCTTTGTAGATTGAGCATTTGCGGCCGCATTGCATTGCATCGCATTCACAGCCTGCGTCGCCCACTCACCCCGCGCATCACGTCGCATCGCATTCATACAAACGTCGTTGTTCATCAGACGGATCGCCTCCAAGGCATGTCGCCGCCGCGCTCACCCGCCGATGACGACGAGCCGACGCAGCACCTTGTACCGTACCGCGATGAGCCGGACACCGACACGAACTCCGTCACGAGCGAGGACTCGCTGACACTCCGGGGCCCAGCTGGCGCCGTCGCCGAGGTAGAAGCCGTGGACGAAGCTCTTGCGTCGCCCGTGCCGAGAGAACAGGATCCCCTCGTCAAGCCGCCCGAGAAACCGAAGCCGGTCGCGTGGCGCGACTTGCCGCAGAAGCAGCAGTTGCTCGTCATTACGCTCACGAGGCTGAGCGAGCCGTTGGTGCAGACTTCGCTGCAGGTATGGCGGAACCTTCTCATCTCACGTCGCCCGTCGACATGAGACCGCCTCTTCGTCGACGAGTCCGCTTCTTCGAGAGTGCTGACGATGTCGCAGTCGTACATGTTCTACCAGCTCAGGTGGTTCGACCCCGGCCTGTCCGACTCGGTCATCGCCAGCCAGGCGGGCGTGCTGCACGCCTCCTTCACGGCGGCGCAGTTCGTCACGGCCATGATCTGGGGCCGCCTCGCCGACTCGAAGCGCTTCGGGCGCAAGACCGTGCTCATCATCGGCCTGCTCGGGACGTGCATGTCGTGCGTCGGCTTCGGCTTCTCGCGGAGCTTCGCGCAGGCCCTGTTTTTTCGGTGCATCGGCGGCGCGACCAACGGAAACGTTGGCGTTTTGAGAACAATGTGCGTCGTCGTTCCTTGTCCTCTGATATCTCTCTGATGAGTCTACGAACAGAGGAGAAAAGACTGACACCAAGACAGGATCAGCGAAATCGTCCGCGAAAAGAAGTTCCAGGCCCGCGCTTTCATCCTGCTCCCCATGACCTTCAACATTGGCGTCATCATCGGCCCCATCCTCGGCGGCATCCTCTCCGACCCGGCGGGGAGCTACCCCTCCCTCTTTGGCGGCGTGGCCTTTTTCGAAAAGTACCCGTACGCCGCGCCGAACCTCCTCAGCGCCGTGTTCCTCTCCTGCGCCGCGCTGTCCGTCTGGCTCTGCCTCGACGAAACGCACGACGCGCTGCGCGAACTGGGCCCGGACCTGGGGTCCCGCGTCGGCGGCAAGCTGGCGTCCGAGCTGCGGAGGTGCTGGGCGCGGGTGCGGCACGGCAGGACGCGGGGCGCGATCCGGCTGGACGAGAACGCGGTTGCGTCGAGCGCGAGCACAACCACCGACGTCGAACTCGCCCCGGACCGCCACGCCGCCGCGCCGCCGCAGAACCCCAAACCGCGATACCGCCAGCGGCTGCCCTTCCGCCGCATCTTCACGCGCAACGTCGTCATGACCTTTTCCGCGCAGTTCCTCCTCGCCTTCCACGTCGGCACCTTCAACGCGCTGTGGTTCGTCTTCCTCTCCACGCCGACGTCGCCCGAACCGCCGCGCCTGCCCTTCCGCTTCTCGGGCGGGCTGGGCATGCCGCCGCAGCGCGTGGGGTTCGCCATGGCCATCCTCGGCGTCATCGGCATCAGCCTGCAGCTGTTTGTGTACCCGCGGCTGTCGGCGCGTCTGGGCACCGTCCGGGCGTGGCGGCTGTTCCTGTACCTGTTCCCGCTGACGTACTTTCTCGTTCCGTACTTGTCCGTGGTCCCCACAACGGCGGACGCGCCGCCGCCCGGGCCTAAGGGCGGGGCGGCGGTCTGGTTCGCGATTGTGGGGGTCCTGCTGCTCCAGGTGCTGGGGCGGACGTTTGCGCTGCCGGGGCAGACTATCTTGACCAACAACTGCACGCCGCACCCGAGCGTTCTCGGGACGATTCACGGGCTGGGGCAGAGTGTGAGCAGCGCGGCGAGAACGATCGGGCCGGTGCTGTGCGGGTGGTTGTACGGCCAGGGGCTGGCGAAGGGGGTTGTCGGCGCGGTGTGGTGGGGGTTGGCGGGCGTGGCCGTCTTGGGCGTCATGGCCAGCTGGGCCGTTTGGGAGGGGGACGGGCATGAGATTTGGCTGGAGGGGGATAACGAGGAGGAGAGGTGAGGTGGACGAGGGGGATAATAGATGATTTGAGGTAGAGAGTTGGTGGCGATAGACCATCTAATGTGTTTAACAATTCTTTGGTTGGAAGCCTGAGGGAGTTGAGGGAGTTTGGCCAGCATTCCACGACATTGTTGTAGCCAAGTGTTCATGTCATTATGCTTCCAGCGAGAACATGCCCACGAGTTTGGCCTTGGCTTTCACATTTGTAAGATCTTTGTAATGGCATCACGCAAAAGCTTCCGATTCTTCAACATTCCCCTCCAAAGTCTATAGTGTCTGGTAGAATCGCATCACGTGCGCTGAGAGCAAGCTAGAACAGCCCGCAGACCGAAGGAACTCGCTCGTAATATTTACAAGACAGGCACGTTCTGCTCGTCTAATGACAGGTTTGGTCGCCGCCCGAGCCTTCCCCGCAAGATCGTGCCCCGACACAGCCCTACAATAGTTGATTAGAGTCACTGGAGCCAGGCAAACGGTTGGAACCAAGTCGTAGCCTGGACTTACGCTAACACAATCACAGAACTGGAAAGAATTAGTCTCAGTTTCTCCCATCTGCAGGGGCAAATTGCTTGACACTTACGCAGCCGCCAGTGCCGCTTGAGCAGCATGACCGGAGAGCTTGTCGGGGCGTCGGCGGTTCGCGCAAGGCTGGCGTCCCGGTGTCGGGAGCAGCCATGGCAGTCGCTAGAAAGAAGAAGAAGACGTGATAGAATCGCATGTTTGTAGAATGACGCGCTGAACAGAGGGTCAGGAGGAGTGGGCTGAAGGAAAAGGGGGGTTATATACTACTAGGCAATACGCTGATTCCTGCGCATGATTCATGCCTCTGATCAAGTACGTGGAGCGCCCTTCTAACCCATCAGCAGCATGTCACGGCTGAAATCTACGAATAATTAGTTATTGTAATCAACTGTCGGGTCTGTCCTCTCACCTCCATAGTCGAAAGGTCCAGTCTCTACGGCTCTGTGGCTTGTCTTTACGGCTAGCATATTCTCGGTTTTTCATCAGAGTTTCGCCTCAGCCTCAGTTGAGTTACATCAATAGAACATAGTTTGAACTAAATGAGCAGTGATTCGTATTCATAGAGATGTTCACTAATCGGCATCTATCAAGTGCTTGGGAACTGGCAGGCCTTCCCTTGGTCAACCGTTGCGCAACGCTTCGAGATAAGGAGACATGTGTACTACTATTAAGTGCATTGAGTCCCGCTCTACATGCCCACCCAGGAGCAGCTGGCTGCGTTGTCCTCGTGGGAGGTGAGGTTGGGATCAGAAGGTGAGCAACGCCTCTTTACAGACTACAGTTTCTGCCACACCGGGGACAAAGACGGGAGAAGACCTCACTGTCGGTTGCCCCGTGACGTGATGACAGGTTTCCGTAGAATCTATCCGACCGGATGCCAACTCAGGGGTCGTGACAGAATTCATGCGTGCTTTATACGAGTCATATATACTACTCACTCGGAATGATTTAATAATACTCAGCAGGCCAGACAGTCATTCCATCTGGCCCTAGCTCTGTGGGATTGATTGACATAACTCTCTGGTGACCCTGTGTATTCCTTAGTACGAATTGACAATCCATTCCGCCCACTCATATGCTTATTCCGCCGGCAACCCTGACAGATCGCAAGGTGGTTGGAAGGGCCTCGCCGCAAGCTTGGTAGTACTACACATCCCATCGACTGCGACAACAGGCACCAACAGTAATCGGTAGCAGCCAATGATGGCTGTCAGTAAAGCCCGACTACCCAGAATCGACTGTTATCGAGTACATTTTTCTACTATAGAAGTCCATGATCTCACGTTTCAACAATATCCGTTTGAACAACCCGAAATTGCTGCATCCGTCAACACACCCTTTTCTTTCTAACCATCTCACATTTCCAGCTTCGTGTTAGATAATTTCAATTTTGTAATATGCAATCTTCATCACAACTTGAAACTATTGACCGAATTTGAGCTGTATCGGTCTTTTTACCTAGGCTGCAGTTGCTTACTGTGTCGTTTGCCAGGCAGCTTACAAGGAAGCAACCCCATGCTCCAGATTTCATCATCTGGAAATGCTGATGATATAGTAGGCAAAATTGATTATTTGTATATACGTACAGAATAGGCAGACGGCCGTTGACTTGAAGGTGTTGAAGCAGTCCGTCGCTCTCTTTAATCTACGTGGCCGGCATCATCAAGGTCCGCCGGTGACGTTGTCACCAGCGAGAGTCAACGTCGTGAGCACTACTGCGGTAAGTTCACCACATCGGTAGTTAGCCGGCGTTTATGAGCCCTACTGAGGTACGTTAAATATCTCGAAGCTACTATTGTAAATACTATTATGCAGCTTATACTAGTAAGTTTGTATATCTAGCTGTTACTTTACTACTTCATAGCCTCTACATACTCCTAGGTTAGGGCTAGGTCTAAACCGGTAGCTGTATTACCTAGTCCTTTTTAATTACTTTTCATGGAGACACATATAGGCTATGGTACGCAACTGGTTTGTTTCCCTATTACAGTGATAATTTCTTCGTGCTGTGTAAGGCTACTTACCAGGTGGGGGGCTGAACACGTAAAACACCATACCTACAAGATAGAGTGTACGCAAGAAATTAGACGGATAACTGTACTTACACTAGGGAGCTCAAATGGTAATACCTGATCATTGAAACCCCTCCCTCTCCCGGGCAACTTCGGTGTAGAAGCAGACCAGCTGACAGCTGCCATGCACTCCAGTCCTTCTCTCCTGCCACTATTGACAAGGTGCAACGAGGACATTGCGCGATTCGAAAAGAAGATTGGCAAGATGAGCGTCAGCCCGGCTGACAAATTCCACGGCATCATGTGGAAGAGGCTCAAGATGGCGTTGAGCGAAGACGACATCGTATACGCACTAAATGTCGTGTCGCGGTACGTCGGCGAGTTCAACTCTGAGATTAACGTGATTAATGCGTAAGTGTTGGATCTCTACTCGAGAGGGGACATGTTCTTACCAGAACAGGCGTCAATCACACCACATTTCGATTACGTCGTCACAGATTGTCAATCACAGCGCGAAGCAAGTAGCTCTGATGGAAGGCCAGCAGACAACACTGACCGAAATCGAGCAACACATGACCCAGTCGCTGTCACAAATGCAGCATGTCCAGAGCGTCGTTAGCTCCCTCGAAACCAAGGCAACCAACATGTCTTCTCTGTCGGCCGAGCAGTCCTCGTGCATTGCAGAGAGATTGGCGAGTCTAGAGGAGGCCATTTCCCAAATGAGACTGCAATCCCAGCCAGCACCTGACGCCCACGGAAAGCAGAAGGCCGCGGAGACTGCCGGGCCAGAAAACGCCGAGGACGAAAGTGACGAGGTCTCCCTGAGCATTGAAAGACTGTGTACTCTGTTCACCGACACAGGCAGCTGCCTGGCTTCGGACGACGCACAAGAGATACTCGATGACCTAGACGCCTTGGTCGAGGAACTTGCCACTTCAGGCACACAAGTTCAAGACGAAACCGAGTGCCTAGTCATGACCAAGAAGGAAAATGCAAGAGAACTAAGGCAAATCCGCGGACTACTAACTACAAGTCCCAAGCTTCAAATCAACACACAGACTAAGAGTAGGTTCATCGATGATACAAGTCCCGCATGCCAAGCTGAAATTACAATTCGCAGTAAGCACCTCTGAAAAAGCCTCGGGCGGAACAGTTGTTCGAAGGGCTGAGAGATCACTTGAATACGAGACTCGCCATGGGATTTGGAGAGTCTCAACGAGAAAGCGATGGAGAAGGTCCACGACCAAGGATTCACCAGAGGAAGCTCAAGAACACAGTGCTTCGATCACCTTTCGGCCACAAACGGCGGGCTCGCAGTACATCATCAAAGCATCAGCTCATCAGTTCCAGCATGCCCATGGTTTCTATTCGCTCACATCAGCAGTAGCCATCAGTCGCATAAGACCCAGCGACTCGGAAATCTTCGAGTGCGTTATGTGGGGATCCATGGAGGACCTGCTCTTGTTGCTGGGCACCGGTGAAGCAACGCTTCAAGATCGAGATGAGAGGGGAGCTTCTCTGCTTCATGTAAGTGTTCCAACTGTCCTGTTCTTTTTTGGGTGATGCCGTTGACTAGCGCGTAACCAGTATGCAGTGCATGATGCACGAATTTGCACATTCCTGATCGAGCATGGTCTGGACCTCGAAGATGCGGCGGACACGTACCATGTTCTACGCGCACTTGACAAGCCTCCATACCTTGACAGGGGCGAGAAACTGTCAGACTGCCCGATCTTTTCAAAGTCTATTCATTTAAAAGTCTGACGCCAGGAAAGCACTCCACTGGCAGTGGCACACTCGCACGATAGCCGTTTGCTGGTTCACAGGGCCTTATTGGCCGCAGGAGCTGATCCGACGACTGAAGTGGGCTCGAAGTATAATACGTGGTCGTGCTTGGATATCACGGATGATGATGACACCGTAGGTGTCCCTTCTACACGACGTATGAGATGCGGTCATCAATTAATGTATTCGTCACTATTTCCAGGAAATCTTTAGGAATACATTAGAGCTGGGAAGCGCCTATTTCAGCATTAACGAAAAGGACTCGGAGGGAATGTCGTTGCTTTCCCGATGCTGTGAGAACAGAGATTCCGAAAATGTGCGCCGTCTCCTCGAAAGAGGAGCAGACATTCATTCCCGAGACTTTTTTCGGCAGGACGTGCTTGCACCACTTGATGGATGACGACTTTATCTTCTCAACAGATCTAGACAAGTTGCTTGCTATCTTGCATCTTTTAATGGAGAGCGGTGCCGATTGTCTGGCCAGAGATGACGAAGGGCGATCGACACAGGATGCCGCCAGATTGAACGAGTCAAAAGGCAGCTTTATGAGGGACTCTTTGGATGCGGTCATGGTATCTTACCAATACCAGCAGATGGTCGAGGAATTTGCCAAAGAGCAACCTCGACACGCTTGTTACACCGATGGGTACTCAAGAGAGAGTTTCGAAGCGCTCTGGGAGGGCAGGGAAGGATTGTGTCCTTACTACTACGACGAGGAGCAAGGCAGGGACACGGCTTGCTTCAATTCGCGCTACAAGATCTGCATAAACGGCGGGAACCATGTTTGCAGGTTGGAAAACTCATCAACAGGGGACGAAAGCATGTCCGACGGCGACGGCGACGGCAATTCTGAGACAGACGTATCTGACCAGGCCTCAAACGAAGAGGACAGCGCGCCATTATGGTATTCTGAAGAGCCTTCCACTCACCTAGAAGACAGACAGCAAGAGACGGCTCCATCTCCCGAGTGGGATCACGCAGGACAAGATGACAGGCAGAGCTCGGAAGTCAGAACCGGCACTTGGGCCCCTGATCCAGACGAGTTGGAGAGATGTGTCGCGCAACAGCGTGAAGGAGATTTGGCGTCTCGACCTGAACGACTGAAAGACCGAACCCGCAGCCCGGGAAGCGTTCTGGGTGAGACGTTGGACGTGATGGATGAGGTTTACCAGAATACATGGGCAGAGGACTAGGCGCATACGTGCTAAAGGACTCTGAATATGAGAGCTTCTCGTCAATAGTCGGTTTTTTATTTCTCTGTAAGTATTCTTGAAGTATTCTGTCATTCAACTTATCATATCATGAACACACTCTCCTTATTCTGTGACTGACAATCATATCGTAGGGTTATTTTCGGCAGAGCTACTGCATAATCTGACCGTGCCTCATTTGGGTTTCTATTTGCTATCATATTATGAAGAGTAAAGCTTTCAATCAGAGATGAACGATAGATGGTATACGAATGCAGAGGATCTCGGGTTCATACGTGAGATAGTTTCCCTGACGATTCCATAAGTCGGCTCAGACATCAAATAATAACTGCTTATTGACGACGTGTCCCCAAGTAGAAGCAACACCGCTCAGTGTAGCCGCGGCTTCCACGGCTTTAGCACCACTATCGCCGCTGACGAGTCGATATTGAGGTCATTTGACAGGGGCAGATACGACGTTGAGCATCGTGATCTCCCAAATACGAGAAACCCCCGCCCTTTTAGGGTGGTCCACTTTGGCGGCTATTTCGGGTCCGCGTCCGTTCGGCAAAGAGATTAAAAGCTGACGATCTTGGCCTCCCAGGGGTAGCTCGAAAGTCCTCAAGACTGAAGTAGTTTAAGTGAAGCGCACTTTTGACATGCTCCTTGTGTCGTCTGTCTGAGTTGCCGCGACTCATCCAGCACTTGCCAACGATGCGCCTCGTCACCCGCTTCACAGCCACGGCGGCGTGCTGCCTGGCCCTCGTCGCCTCGCAGGCGGTGCCAAAGTCCTATTTTGTCCAACTCTCAAAGGAGGCGGCGGCGGCCGGTGGGTCGAACGTCAGTCCCGAGACGCTCGTCGACCGCGCGGCGGATCTGTCGATTCCAGTGCGTGTACGGTTCCAGTACACCGACAAGAGCATTTTCTACGGCGCGTCTGTGTCGCTCGACAACGACGGCGATGCGGAGAAACTGCGCTCCCTGCCCGGCGTCGAAAGCGTGGTTCCCGTGCAGAGAGTCGAGCACCCGCTCCGGCCATCGCAGCCTTCGCGAGCAGCAGACGAGATAGGAACGGAACCTCCGACGACCAACTCGGACACTGAGAAGCTGCGGTCCAGAGCGCTGGGTCCCCGCGCAGCAGAGATGGACTGGAACACGCCGCACATGATGACCGGCGTCGACCGCGTCCACGCCAAGGGAGTTCGCGGCGAGGGCGTTCGAGTCGCCGTCATCGACACGGGCATCGACTACAAGCACCCCGCCTTGGGCGGCTGCTTCGGCAAGGGCTGCAAGGTCGGGTTCGGCTACGACCTCGTCGGCGACGGGTACGGAGGCGTGACCGGTTACGACACGGTTCCCAGCCCGGACCCGCGACCCGGCTGCTACGACGGGTTCCACGGAACTCACGTTGCCGGCATCGTCGGCATGGACGTGCCGTCGAACTCGTCCGCGTTCGCGGGCCTGGTCGGGGTCGCTCCGGGGGCGACGCTGGGCATGTACCGCGTGTTCGGCTGTTCCGGGTACACCTCGGACGATGCCATCGTCGCCGCCATGCAGAGGGCGGTCGAGGACGGCGCGGACGTCGTCAGCATCTCGATTGGGGGGTTCGGCACCTGGTCCGGCTATCCCAACACGCCCGTCCCGGCGGCGGCCGCTGCTCTGAAGGCAAAGGGCATCGCCGTCATCGCTGCGGGTGGCAACTCGGGCACTCTGGGGATGTTCTCCGTCAACTTACCCGGCGGGGCGGACGGTGCTCTCGGCGTGGCTTCGGTCGAGAACTCAAAGTTCCCTACGTACCCCATCCGGGACTCGAACGGCGCCGAGCTTCGCTACGGAGCGTTGTACCCGTTCCCCGAAGGAGAGTATCCCGTCGTGTGGGCTGGGAGTAACACCAGCAAGTACAACTACGGCTGCTCTGCTTCCGACTATCCCGCGGCCGGCAGTCTCGCAGGCCCGATATCGGAGTACGTCGTGGCCGTCAGGAGAGGACCTTTGTGCTCGCCGACGCAGGTTCGAGACCGCGCTGCCGCTGCCAACTTCACCCGCGTCATCACGTACCCCGATCCGACGATCGAGGATGTCTTCATCAGGGGGCATGCCGTGCCGACACCATCTCTCGCTGCCGATGGCTCAGTGTTTCCCCAAGGGAGCATTCTCGACGATGCCTTCTCCAAGGCGGCCGGCAGTCCTGCGTCTTACAAGCTGCTCGTCGAGTCTCAGACACCCCTGTTGGTGGACCAACCTGGCGGCGGTTCTCCGAACAACTTTAGCAGCATCGGTGAGATTGCCTTGGACATCCATTCATACAGTCCCAGCTACTGACAGTCTCTCGCAGGACCCAACGCAGACTTTGCTTTCAAGCCGCAGATTGCCGCGCCAGGTGGAATGATCCTGGCAACCTTTCCACTCATGGAGAAGAGCGGCGGTTTCGGCATCATGAGCGGCACATCGATGGCCACACCGTATATTGCCGGCGTCTACGCCCTCATCAAGTCACAGCATCCGTCACTGTCGGTCGACGAGATCTTCCAGCTCATGCAAACCACAGCAACGCAGGTCAAGATGGCAGACTACGATGTCGTTGCACCCGCGATACAGCAGGGGGCTGGTCTGGTCCAGGTCTACGACGCCATATTCTCCAAATCCGTCGTCCAGCCGGGAGAATTCAAGCTGGTCGACGTCCGAGAGGCCGCAATCTCCATCGACAACCCCTCCGACGTCGAAGTCACTTACAACCTCGCCCACCACCCGGCCAGCGGCGCCGCACCCTTCTCGACAACCGGCGTCCGCACGCCCGAGGTCGAGTACATACCGCAACCGTTCGAAGCTCAGGTGACCTTCCCCGACGGCGACGAGGTCACGATCCCCGCCGGCGCCTCCCGCAACGTCTCCTTCACCGTCGCCGTCCCCGCCGACCTCGACGCCAACACGGTGCCCGTCTTCTCCGGCTTCATCGGCATCACCTCCTCCCGCAACGAAACCTTCAGCGTACCCTACGCGGGGCCCGCGTACAACTACAGCAGCAGCCCCGTCGTCGGCCTCGCGCCGCTGACGCCCGAACAGCGCGCAAACGCCTCCTCCCCGACCCGCGATCCCCTCTCCGCCCCGCAGGTGTTCGGCAACGGCGACAAGCGCGACATTGGCGACTACCGCGCCTTCAGCTTCCGGTACCCGGACTACCCCGTCGCGCTCTTCACCCCGCTGCAGCCGCTGCGCAGGTTCCGCTTCGACGTGGTCCGCGCGAGCACAAACTTCACGCCGACGTGGTACGGCTTCGACCCGGCCGCCGAGCTGGCCAACCTGACGGAGACGGCCATGCCGGACAACGGCACCGTGGCGGGCGTGCCGATTCTGGGGTCCGTCGAGGTCCTGCAGGGGTGGCTGCCGCGGACGGACTACGAGGCGAGCTGGTCGTACAGCATCCTCGACGTGACCGCGACGCGGGGCCTGGGGCTGAGCAAGGGCTCGTACCGGATCCTGCTGCGGTGGTTGAGGTTCTACGCGGACGAGGAGGATCCGGCGGCGTGGGAGAGCTGGATGAGCGGCGTCGTCGATGTTTTGGAGGATGTGTTTGAGCCGACTCCGCCTTCGTGAGGTCCCGGCGTTTTGAGGCTGGAGGTTTTTGTAATGGTAATGGTTGCAAAGTTGAACATTGAGGAACGGCGACACATGCCGTGAACGAACTGTACGACAAGGCAAGTCTGGCGATAGTCCTGACAAGGTCAGTTCAAGTACGAAAACGTTTGTCTTGATATTTTTGAGTCGCCGCAGGTACCTCAGCTCACTGCGTATCCAGCAAGCTACTTTGAGTGAGTTTTTGGGCATGTCAAGTAGGCACTCGCTGGTTGATAAGGTAGAAACTGCGTTGCCGTTCAGAGAGATAGTCTGGTTGTATTTGCCAGTGCTGTTGTTGTATTTGCCTAAGAGGACATGATTATTACGTCGACCATACTGAAGAGCTTGCTAGTTCATGTTGCTTCTAATAAAAACAGAGGTGTGTCGCGAGTTGGGATAGAACAACTTGAACGGCGAAAAGTTCGTGAGGGTTTCTTGACGAGTTGGCGGCATATTTGGCTTTGCACTGACAAAAGAGTAGGGCTGCAGCAGTTGTTCAGATGATGATTTTTTTACGCTTGACACGGCGTTTTGTAAATGACCAATCGATCCCTTGTTTCATTTGTCACATATTTCAAAGGTTATATACATGTGGGATGAGGATTTTCAACAATTTTGTATATTAGTTGGTATTTATTCAGACATAGTTACATCCAGGGGGGTGTATCATAATTGCTTTAGACCTATGGGCTGCTATCCTGGGTTATATAGCCTACTTATACAAGACATTCCTTACATAAGATACACCCATAAACCCTATCAGACAATATCGCTCCGCAGATAGCTTACAATATGATCAAGCCTTTACCTATCTCCATAGGCCTAAAGGTACGGTTCGTCACAGATGATAATCATCATCCTTCTCCCCTGTAGCAGGGATGGAGAGGTTTGCCTGTTTCTCCGCAGCTGGATTCCACTGTCTCCTCGTCCTGCCCCGAGACCACGGCTTTGAAACAAGCCAACGACGGTCGGTCGATTTCCGTGATGGAAGACCAAGAGTGGAGGTTTTCATACTTACTAACGATAAAGACCGTGGATACTGGAGGCTATAGGTAGAGAATGGTCTCTCTGGCGAAACTACTAGAGCGTCTATAAGTAGGGTCGATACGTAATAAATAGAATAGGTATATGACGAATAAAGTGTATGTAACAAATAGAGTGTGAGAATAGCTACAGCACCTGTTCTGCAATGTGGCCATCCTGGCTTATGTAAAGCCCAACCGGCCCATCTATACGCTTTGGAGCGTTCCATTCTAGCTTCAATAGATGACACCTTTCAGCAACCTACATTCAGACCGTGTACCGCATTATTTGTTCATCACATAGAGTTAGTATGAAAAATAGATATCCTAGCTACACTAAACTTAGTATCAACCTAGATAGAACTTAAAATAATCTATAATGAGAGACAAAGATCTCTATATAATAGATTTCAGTCTATACTTTAATATTTTCTTTCCCTTAACTACATGACTTTGCTCCGTGCTATACTATGCTTCATACTCTGGAGGCTACACTCTAGATAATAATTACTCTCATACATCTCCGAAGAGGCAGTGACATACCCAGGGGTGCCTGTATCTCGCTTCTAGACTGTGGCCCAGGTAATGCTCAAGCCCGTGTGCTTCAAGTCCCGGTCACAACTGAAGTAATTTTACTCATAATTCAACCCGAGCATGACCTTCTCAGACCCTCTACAGTGACACTACGTTTACGGAGCGAGCCAAATGGGAAGTAGTCTCAGTAGCCAGCCGTCAGGCGTAAGGGCGTTGAGTTCAGGGTAAATGCCGTGGGAATAGTGACAATCAAGATCTCCGTGTGTAGTGGTGAGACAGGAATAGGCCAATCGCTGCAGGCAGTCACGGCACAGCGGAAACGTTCTCACCGTCGTCATGACTGGGGCGTATAATGACTCGAGACTTTTTCACAGCGTCTGGGACTCACGAGCCGATTGACCCATTAGAAAAGTTGAATCGTGCGTTGTGCGCTATTGAGGGCGGCCATGTCCTCGGCCTCGAGGTTAACCCACCACCTGAACAGCTGCAGCGATGAAGTGTCTTATCCCAAGAAAACCTGGCTGCTCCATTCCACGCCCCAATCAGTCGTCAGAAGACGCCGACGGCCCCGGACCCTGCTGCTGCTGCTGCTACTGCGGCGGCGGCTCGGCCGTGATGCCCGCGTCACGCTTAAAGTGCCGCAACCACTCCATGTTATCCGCCGAGGTCTGGTTCCACGGATCCCCGCTGGCAACGCCGTTCGGTCAGCATACCACGACTCACAACGGCAGCTTGCCCCCGCACAAGCAAACGAGAACCCAGAAAACTTACTCCTCGTACACGATGAAGCGGGCCTGGTGCTGCAGCTCCTCGTCGGTGGGCACGTGGCGGCTCGGGTTGTTGGGCGACATGGTGGCGGCGACCCAGCGGCGCAGCTCGAGGGTCAGCCAGCGGTGGAAGTTTGCGTCGTTGAAGAAGGCGTAGTTGCGGTTCGGCTTCGACCACATGGGCGGGTCCGCCGCGGGTCCGGCCGGGTGTGGGAGGACGAGATTCGTCAGCGCGGGTTCGAGGAGGGCGTCCGGATGGGTGCTGAGGTCCATCGTCTGGTCGAGCGGTTCCGCGGGAAAGGCGGCGAGTTCTGTGGGCGACGGCGGTGGGAGCGAGGCTGCGAATGCCGGGACAACTGCGTCGTCGACTGGTGGCAGGGAAAAGCCGTCGGCGGCGGTTGGTGAGAACCAGGGCTGGGTTCCGTCGAGGTCCAGCTGGTTGCGCACGCCTCCGGGTGTGTTGCCGTCGCAAGTCTGCAGCTCGTCGTTGATGGCCTCGTCCAAGAAGCTGAGGAACCCTTCGTCGGCCTGGCTGTCGAGCATCCCGCCGCCGTCGACCGCAGCACTCGGTGCTTGCGCCGTTGCCGGGCTAGATTCCGGTTGCGTCAGGTCCTGGTTCGCAGGCAGACGGCTTCGCTTGCGGAAACCATCCAGCCAGGCCGACGACGCCCCGATCAGGTTCACCATCCAGTTGACGACAAAGTCGGCCGGCGACACCCCGCAATCGGCGCCGAGACGGGTCACGATCCTGTATGCCTCGCTCTGCAGCTCCCGGTCTGTGATTTCCTCGCGCCCCGCAGACGCGAGCCGCCGGACCTCGACAAAGGCGCGCAGCTGCCGCTCGCAAACGTCGCCCTCGAACAGGCTGTTCTTGCCCTTGATCTGCAGGTTGGACATCATGCTCTCGGCCACGGAGCGGATGGGGCCGAACCGGGCGTCCTGGGTGACGTCGCTCTGCGAGGTGACGAGGTCCCGCACCCAGGATTCGTGCCGCGCGCCACCGCCGCCGCCGCCGCCGCCGCTGCCGCCGACGTCGTCCCGCTCCTCGGAGGAGACCTCGGACGCGAAGATGATGCGGCAGGCCTCCAGCTGGATCTCCCTGTTGCTCGGCATGGTCCCCTCCCTGTCGTAAAAGAGCCTGAGGAAGTGGTTCAGTTCGAGGGTGAGCAGCTCGACCGCGTTCCGCGGCGACTCTGGCGGCGTCCCGCTGGCCTGGTATGGGAACGGCGTGAACCGTTCGTACTCTATCAGATCTGAAGTGCCGGTTAGTTGACCCGGGCCGCGATACCGAACAAAGGAACGACTCACACGGAGGCACAGAGTTCTCCACCATCTTGGAGACCATCTCGTCGAAGCCCCAGTCGCCTTTCCAGGCAGACATGTCCTGGCCCATCTTGAAGTGGTCGGCCAGATGGTCTGCTCTGAACGCCCAGCTGTCCAAGGAGGCACCTATACGAACCACACGTTTTAGCTCCGGGAAACTGCAAAAAAAAAAAAACCACGGGGGGTCAGACTGCCCAAAACGCACCGCAGAAGCCACACCGGGACCGAATGTCCGGAACGGCCACCCTCCACAGCCTCGCAGACGCATCCAGCAGACCGGCGTTGTGGACCAGGCGGAGGTGCTGCTTCAGGTGGTCCTTGCGGTTGAAGGTCCTCTCCCGGCACGCCGAGGGGTTGTGGTTCCGCACGTGCGCCTCGCTCGGCCCGGCCTCGCCGCAGAAGACGCAGCGCGGCTGCCCCGTGTCCGGGTCGGCGGCCGTCGGCCCGTCGGGCGAGCACACCCACCGCTCGAGCGGCATGTGCAGCGACTTCTCGTGCCGCTGCCAGTCGTGCTTGGTCCGGAACGTTTCGGTGCAAAAGGTGCACTGGTACTGGTTGCGCGGGTACGTCAGGGATGTGCGCTTGGGACGCCTCCGTTGGCGGCCGCGGCCGCTGCCGCGCGGCGGGGCCGGTCGGGGGACTCCCGTCGACGTGTTGGACTTGTGCGACAAGGCCGAGGCGAAGGAGCCGCCGCTGGTGGACGTGCCGACGCTGCTGGCGGACGAGCGGAGCGATCTTGCCGCGTCCTCGTCGGTGTAGGCCACGTTGCTGCCGTCTACCGCTTGTGATGTATCAGCTTTCTTTCTTTCTTTTTTTTTGTCCGGTTCATGGCTGCCACGAGGCATTCACAAAAGAAGAGAGAGCCTTACCTGAAGAATCCGCATGGCTGGACGCTACAGCTCGCGCGATGGCGCTGACGGTGGCCGGCTCGTGCTCGGGAGGAGAGTCGACCCAGCGCTCGAGGGGATTCAGGGCCTGGTAGCGAGGGCTGCTTCTCGGGGCGGGCGTCCCCGGTCTCGCGGGAACGTCGACGGGCTTCGAGCCGCTGCCAGAGTGGTAGGGGGAGACGGACCGGTTGCGGCTCTGCACCTTGCCTCGTCGCCGGGCGTTGATGAGCCAGTTGGTGATCTGGATCTTGCTGAGCCCGGTCTGGTGCTGGAGGATCTTCTTCTCGTCGTCGCTCGGGTAGGGGTGGTGGCTGTGCGACGAGAGCCATTGGCGCAATATGCGGGTCGAATCCCGGGAGAACCTCGTCCCGATCTTGGGCGGCGGAGGGGTCGAGGTGGACGAGGTTGTCACGGGCTCAAAAGCACCGCTCGACCTCTTGGACGCCTCTGGTGTGGGAGGCGCCTGCAAGTCCGCCAGGACCGGTGGCCTGCCGTCAATGAGGTTACCGACATCTCGTGCAGAAGCACCCGGCGAGGCTGAGGCTTCTGCGGTGAAGCTGCACTCGCACCCGAGGGATGCGCATGGCACGCAGCGGCCTTGGGACTCAGGTTCTCGGGCCGTCTGGCACTGGTAGCCCCAGGTGATGCAGTTGGAGCATGATGCAAGTGGCGTTGCCCATCCGCTTCCGAGCCCTTGGCCGACGTAGTCCATGGCGCCATCGAATTCGAACGGCGAGTTCTGGCCGCTGAAGGGCTCGAATGACGTGAACTGCAGCGCATGATGGTCGCTAACATGGCCCAGCGAGAGGTTGAGCTTTCCGTCCGCAGCTTGTGAGTCATCCTCGGGTGCGGTGGTGGCAGGAGACATGCTGACGATGCCCTCACCGACTTGGCGTGGCGTTCCGGTGTTCATCCCGGCCCCGTTACCCCAACTCCGGCCCGGCTCCCGAACTCGAACCCCACTGGGACTGGGCGTCAAGGGGTCCAGACAGGTCCCCTGTCGACAGATTCTCGACAGCAACGGGCCTCGCGGTAGGGCGTGATGAACGTAGGGCGTCCTCGAGGCTGACTGCAAGTGCTCAGAGATGTTTTGCACAAGGGAAAAGACGAAGGGACGTCGTGACCCAAGACGACCAGCGTCCGCTCGGCTTGACTCGAACGGTGAGTAGCCGGAAACGACAGCATCTCCACCAGGACGCTCGACATGATTGGACAGAATAGCCCGTGTGTCAAGTGCGCCTTGGACTAGACACGACGCGGCGATTGGCCCCATTGACTAATACATGACATTGTCTTGGGTCGGTGTCACGATGGAACGCCGGCCGACTCCGAAGCCGGCCAGGACCTGGCACGTCGCGCGGCCCAGGGTCCGAGACTGCAAAAGCCAAGCTTTCCACACGTCTGCGGCCTGGAATTGCGACGTGCTGTGGGTTTTGGGAATATTTTGGAGGCTCCGAATCACATGCGAATTTGTGGCAGAGTTGAGCCACAACTCCAACGTACATTGTCAACATGTCAAGCCACAGCCACGATAGTCAACTCCACAGCCTCAATCGACTGTCGTCCATGGACGTACGAAGCCGTGGAGCTAGATCAGCAGACAGACAGTTGTCGTCGAGTCCACAATACAGTCAATCACGTTCATGCAGACTTGTAGCACGACAGCCAGCTCTAGAAGGCCATCAGCGGGTTCTCCACGGACTATGCATCGTTCACGCCCAACATGTCGTCGAGTCTCCATTTAAATCATACTCGCTCTTTTACATCGGGCGTGCTCGACAGAAGTGTACATTACATAACAAAGACACAGAATTAGCGTTGCATATTGCGACAAAACACACAAATAAAAACAGATTCGGTGCTCAGTATTCAGCTCATCCTCTCGGGTCTCGAGACATTTGTGAGTTCCTTGCCGTGTCGTCCATCGTCCTAGAGCGTATCGTCAAGCCACCCACTCCGTGCTGTGCAACATGGGCGCGACCGAGTCCGTCAACCAACCCCCGGCACCCAGAACCACCGCGGCCGGCGTCCAGCCCGTGTCTGAAGATGCCCGGCTCGAAATCGCCACCAAGCCACCAAGCCCAGCCGACGAGTCGGATGCTCCACGATGGCTCTGCGTCCTGGGCGCCTCGCTGTTCCTCATGTCATCCTTCGGTAAGGCAGCTACCTTTTCTTTTCCTCTCCTCCCAGCACCCTAGCGCTGAACGTGTGTGTTTTTCGCAAGGCTTCTCCCAGTCCATCGGGACCGTCCAGTCCCACCTCCAGCTGAACCAGCTGCAAACCTACTCCGCCGAGGACCTCGGCTGGATCACGGGCCTCGACACCGCCCTCGCGCTCCTCCTCGGGCTGCAAATCGGCCCCCTGGTCGACCGCCACGGGCCGCTGCCCCTCGCGCCCGCCGCCGCGTGCCTCACCGTCTCAAAGTTCTTCCTGCTGGCCGAGTGCAGCGAGTACTGGCACTTTCTGCTCTGCCTCGGCGTCCAGGGCGGTCTGGGTTCCGCCGCGTCGTCGTCGCTGGCCGTCGCCTCCGTCGGCAAGCTCTTCTCCCGCCGCCGCGGGCTCGCCACGGGCGCCGCCCTGGCCGGCTCCTCGCTCGGCGGCGTGGCGTTCCCCCTCGTCCTCCGCCGGGCGCTGCCCCAACTCGGCTGGGCGTGGAGCATGAGGCTGCTCGGGTTCGGCGTCCTCGGCCTCATGGCGCTGGGCACCGCGTGCCTGGTCCCCTTCGCCAGGCTGACCGGCGCGCCGCCCCTCGCTTCTTCTGGTGGTGGTGCCGCTCGTGCCGAGAAGTCGCCGTCGCCGTCGGCGGCGCTCAATTTCGAAGCGTTCCGCTCCGTGCCCTTCGCCTTCATCACCGCCGGCCTCTTCCTGTTCGAAATCTCCATCATCGGCGTCGGCGTTCTCCTGCCCACCTTTGCCGTCCGGGCCGGGTTCCCCTCCAGCTCGGGCTTCGCCCTCGTCGCCGTGCTCAACGCATCTTCGTGCCTGGGACGTCTGCTCCCGGGGCTCGCCGGCGACCACGTCGGGCACTTTGACGTCATCCTGTTCACGGTGACGTTGACGTCCGTCTTCACGGCCGTCCTCTTCGTCCCGTTTGGTACAAGGTCCGTCGGCGTGCTGTACGCCTTTGCCGGCCTCTGGGGTTTTGGCTCGGGGTCCTTTCTCTCCATCACGCCGGGTGAGCTTGACGCGAACCGGACATGTCGATGTCGCAACTGCTGACCCGGTTTAGTTTGTGTAGGAAAGACGTGCGACCCGAAAGACTATGGACGATACTATGGTATGTACATTGAGATCTTCTGCGAAGAATGTGGTTTGAGGTGTTCCGAGAGCTGACGTTTGTGCCTCACGCCAGGAACCTGCACGTTCGTCGTTGCTTTCGGGGCGTTGGCTTCTGTCCCTGCGGGCGGAGCCCTCTTGGAAAAGACTGGCTCGACGGGCGCCGCGAGTCTCTACCTGGCTGGGGTTATTCTCGGCGGCGTCTGTTTCTACGTGGCTCGTTCCCTGTTGGTGAGGAAGTGGATGTTGTTCAGGTCAAACATATGAAGAGGTCCGAATAGTTTCCCCCAGCTCGTCACAACTACATCCGTCTAAACATCATGACTGTCGTTTCTCATCGTGCGGCTAATCGTACACGTTCCCCTGCACACGCAGTTTCTCCATCCTGCCCCCTACCTACCTGTAATGCAAAGCCTCGGGATCGGCGGCACGCGGCGCCGGCGTGATCTCGAGACTGTGTCCCGTCGTATTCTCAAACATCATGCCGACGCCTCCTCTGAACTCCGCATCCGAGTGCCCGGCCTGCGACGCCGTCGAGCCGGCCGTGTCCGCCGCGGGCGTCTCCTCCGTCCCGGCCAGCCGCTCCTGGCTGTCGTTCCCGACGACCGTCGCCTCCACCTTTGTGCCGCCGCCCTTGGTCACGTTGGTGACGTTGGTGACGTGCGTGAACCCCAGCCGCGTCAGGCTCCAGGGGTCCTTTGGCTTCCTGTCCTTGTTCGAGGCCCGGTTCTCGAGCTCGTGGCCCTCGGAGCCCTGGCTGGACTTGGGCGTGAACCTGCTGCGCGGCTGCTCCCAGAAGCGCTTCCTGAACATGGGCACGATCATGGGCGCCTGCCCGACAAAGATGGCGACGAAGTCTTCCCTGATGGACCACATGGCCCCCGGTCCGAACTGGCCGGTCGGCTTGTTGTCGGACCTGGGTGTCAGCGTTCGGGGCGGGCAGTAGGCCCGGGGTTGTGGGCTTGTGGTGTCTCGTCTACTCACGTGGAAAATCAAAATGACGCGGATGATTGAAGCGGATATGACGAAGACTCCGAGACTGAAGAGGAAATAGACTCCCAGACGACGCCAGATAGAGGCCCGGACGAGACTGATGACCTTTGGAGGCGTGTCAAACAGGAACGTGTATAGTGAAATGGAGGCTTACGGGTATGGGAATGGCAATAATACAGAGATCGGTGGTGACGTTCATGGCAAGAATGCTGTAAAAGTACACCTTGTTCTGTGGCACACAATTCTCTGGAACCACCATCAGCGAGGGTCTTCTCAGTGTACCTTGCCGACGAACCTCCCGGGTCTGGCCGGATCTGCCACATCTTTGTGATGGGTCGACAGGTGAGGAGGATGATGAGGACCATGGCGAGCGCGGTCACGCCCACAAAACACATGACGGGAACCAGGAACCTTTCGACCCACTGGCCTCCGACGAGGCGTCGATAGAAGAACAGCACTGTCAGAGGGTAGTGATCAGTAACGCTGTCGAGCATGAAGGTGGCGTTTTCTGCAGCGGGAGTTGGCCGCGTACTGTTGAACTTCAGAGTCCACACAATCGTGGCGTAGCAGCACATGCCGACGACGAAGTTTTTGGACCCGTACTCCCAGATCGCGCTGGTAGGTTGTTCATGCCCGTCAGCTTTGCGACTCTTCCCCTTCCTCCCCCGTAGTACGGGATTCCAGCACCGAGAGTGAGACGTACAACTCCGACTCTGGCATCGTGGCCCTCTGCTCCGGCGTCAGGAGCGACGTGTGCCGGCCCTGGGCGACCAGGACAAACAGCGTCGCCATTGAGGAAACCGTCGTATACACGGCCTTTTTTTTTCAATTTCACGCAATGTCAGCCAAATCTTCTCTCACAGGACATCGACGTCCGACGTTGGCGTACCCAGGCGAAGAAGACGAGGTAGTCGTCCGGCCTGTAGCCCGCAAGCCCGACCATCCTCGTCCGGCAAAAGACTCGCATCGCAATCATGACGGTCGCTATCGCGTAGAGCGACCAGACCTCGGCGATGCTAGGGTTGATCTCCATGGCGCCTCCGCGTCGTCGTCGTCGTCGTCGTCGTCGTCGTCGCGAGCACAGCGCTCCGGTGTCTGGCCCAGACGCGGTCTCATCCAAGTCTTGTTCCCAACTTCGTTTCCTCTATTCCGCAGCTACTCCAACACACACACTTTTGAAAGGGCACGTGTGTGTGGGTTTTGAGGAGCGGCAGGATGCTTCTTTGAAATGTGCGGAGCGCCCAGCAAACCGTGAAACATGGCTCGAGGTGTGCCGCGCGCCGGCAACATCCCCGTCGGCCACGAGCTCCGCGCGTATGCAGGGCTGAATTCTACAGGATTCAGAGTTGTCGTCGGGAGTTGAACGAGAGAGGTGGGCGGGCGCGTGGAGCTTCTCTTGAAAAAGGTGGTGGTGGTGGTGGTGGTTACGGATCAGTAGGTAGGGCTGCGAGTCGCGGCAGCCTTTGCAGCGCGTGGTTTTTTGTCGGTTTAATCCGCAAGCTTGATGGCCCGGATGGCTTTGGATTGCGAAGATGCATCCGAGAACGGGAAGTGGTTCCCGCGAGGTCGGAGTCGCAGACGACAGACGCCCGGCGGCGCGTTGCCGAGCCATGCCGTTGTCGTGGTTGTCGTCGATCCAAAAGCAAATGACGTACGATGCTGATCACGGAACATGTCAGTCTTCCGGCTACACGTCCCTCGTCTGTGCATGTCTCTCATCAGAGGCAGCCCGATTGTGCTATACATCCATACAGTTACCGATTCATAGCCATCTCTCCTTTTCACCAGCTGAATAGCAGTAGTTGCGTGGAAAGCCAGGCTCGTCCGTCTCCAAGCCTCCTCGTCTCAGCAGTCACCACGCCATCCCTCGCACTTGCCTGCCGTGATGTCGCTCTTCGACAACCCAGCTCAGCTGCGAACTGTGTAGGCAGCTGCTTCGTCTCAACCGTGCTTCAATATTCGCCCGTCCGCTCGGTTCCATGGTGTGCGAGGAGGTTCACGGCGATCTCCAGGCGGCGTACTCCCTGCTTTGGCTTTACTCCGCCGAGTATACCACAGCCACGCGGTGCGTGCTGTGCACATCTCCATACTGAGTAGAGTAATAGCAAAACCGGGAACCGTCGAATGGAATCTTCCGATGATTCCATGTAGCCACCAGCAGAGTTCCGAGGGAGGCGAGGGTCCGGGGAACTATAAGCGCCTCGTCCAGGAATCTCGTGCTTGTGGAGTGACTGCCGAGTCAGCGGGCTGCAGAGGCTGCGACGTTGGCAGCTCGAGACGGGGTTCATCCAAATCGAAAATACACACACATCGAGCGTTGCGGAGTATGGCGGCTTCTCACACTCGCAGAGAGCTCAGGCGTTTCACCACACATACACACCTTGAGCCCGTCTGACATGTCGAGCCGTGGCGGGCGTTCCGCCTTCTAGCTTTGCGTAGAAAGGCAACCTTGGCGACCCGGAGGCGGTCCACGGAGCATGGGACACGCAAGCAACCGTTGGCAAGTGTCGAGCGGGGGCCGCGGTTTGCAAAACGCTGTGCAGTCGCGAAGCGAACAGTGCCCATAGACTCGCGAGTTTCGGCAGAACGGGTCAACTTTTGACGTCCTGGTTGGCTTGCTAGTCTGATGTACGTGCCGTACGACGCTCTTTGTTTGCCCGGGAAACGTGGTGTGCCACTCTGCCGGGTAGAAACATCACCCGTGCATCTTTCCTAGCAACGGTATATTGAACGATGGCATGTGTTGCGTAAGACGAAGCGACGGAGCAGAGCTGGAGGAAGAATCAAGCATCGCCTCTCGGCCGGAAAGCAGGCATTCCAGGTAAACGTCTGCTAGTAGATGTCGATAGACCATGGAGGCGATATTATACTACTAGAGAACCAAGTTGCTGAGAGATGATATCGTCTTCAAAGGTGCTATTATAGATATGCTTTATAGTGGAAGCTGTTATTGAATACAGAACGCCAAGCAACCTGCCCTACGGAAACCTCTGACGTATATACGCGGACCTTATTCGTAATATCTTCAATTTGATTTGATGCTCGCGATTAAATGTCTCAAGCTTCAAGAGGGTTTTTTTGTTTATTGGAATAAAGTCATCCATCGCATTCATCGCATTCATCGCATGGGGGTACTGATTAATAGACAGCAGGTGTACATGGTTACCCTACCCTCATTCCTTTACTCATTTCTAAAGCTCCAAAACGCAGTAGGGCTGTGACAGTCCGTTTTCCCAATGTTGTCGTGATAAGCAAGTCGGAACCTGCTATAGCCTCATTCGTCATCGTGCCTCCTTAGACGAACAACAGCACGTGCCTGCTAAGCGAGGAGTTTCTTCGGTCTCACCAAGGGATCGACCGTAACGAGCCAATCTTTCTCGACCATGTGCTTATACAAATTGCCACTGGTCAACCATTTAAAGCCAAGTTTAGCCATATCCCAACTGGCAACGAGCCGGCGATCCAAAAGTGCTCGATGTTATGCCGGTTGCAATAAGGTGTTTTCTCGGGTTCTATCATGCAAGAGTTGCAGGGAGGTCGGCGTTTACCCAAAAAGAAACCATCGCCTCCAGCTTCCTTCGGATTCGATGCAGATAGGTATACTTTCAACCGGCTGCATATGTGCGCATGGCTGAAAGCTGGGGCATCGTTGCTCCATCACAGCGTACCACTCCCACGCCATTCCACGACGCATCTCCACAGGACCCGTCGAACTCGGGACATTGTCATGATCGGGCCCGGCTCGGATCTCGTCACTCGAGAAATGAGTCGTCAGCGTCAGCAACAAGGCCTCGGACTGACAAACACGAAGTACGCAGAATCATATGCACATGCGGGAGCTATATTTGAAGGTGCGCAGGAGCTGGACGATGACCTTATCTCAACGACATCAAGACTGCAAGATACTTTTGACCCTTCTGCGGAGAGGACTTATGAGCTATGAGAATAACTTGATTCATTGAAACTGTATTTCCAAGCAGTGTCAAGCCTCTCCAGGCGGAAAGAACCGAGTTGGCCATGGGTACGGTAGGCCGTTCTCGGTCAGAACTTACGACTTCTGATATGATCGTAGCAGGACCCTTTTGTTTTCCTTTCAGGTCGGGCCTGCTTGCCGAAGGCTCTATCATAGTCTTTAACGGCAGCCGCAGTCCGTGAGCAGGGAGGAGGGGCTATAGTATATGACAGGATAGAGCAGGTCGCTTGGTCAGAGCAAATTGTAGGTCAGGTCTCTTTCTTGGCTGGAAGTCCGTTTTCTATGAGTTTATACATTCCAAGTCGATTCTTTCACCTTGTAATCTTGCTCTCCATGCTAAAAAAGCCCTATTCGGTTCGAAGTCGAGCTGAGAGCAGTTGACTAGACGTCAGAGACTTTGCAGCCAAATAGATGGCACCCAACAGTCACCCAGTGTCAACAAACTGCTTATATTGGGTAGTTGGGACCCAGAATAGATGAGGCCCGAGCACTTGTCCCAAAGACTACTGGTGGCATCCTGTCTACATCACTCCTCAGGATGAAAGTAGTGAAATCTAATGAAGAAAAAGCTGACGAAATATTTCTTTCCAATGACACGTCTTTAATTGGAGTACTAGAGCTGTAGCTACTGACTTGCTAGCCAATGACAGCGCCTGATACGGATGTTTTTCATCATGAAGTTGTGCGACTAGTTTTCGATTTGTTGGAAGTAATACGGCAGCAGTGACTACCAAACATGCAGTCTGACCAGACAGAGCTATTTGCGTCTCTTTAGACCAAAGCCAAACATAATCTTCACAAAGACCGCCATCCTGTCCAGTGTGTTGGCAAGCCAAATGTAAAGTAACCCGTACAGACACAGCAATCAACCAAGTCCACTAGGCTGACACACATCTAACGGTGCCATTTCTCCAATTCCAAGCTCTTCGCACCATGAACACAATTCTCGCGCCATAGGAGCCGGAAATCGACATGGCCACGGTCCATTACCTATCATCGTCTGGTCGTCTGGTTCGACTAGAACGGCGATTTTGCTCAACGGGCCGCTTCAACTTCGGACCATGGATGGAAAGAATCTCTCAATTTGAAGGCTCAAGGGAATTTCCCTAGTTGAGGATACGCGTTTACGCGACAGTCGAAACCGATACTCAACACGTTGTCGTACGCCCTGTGACTTGGACGACATCAGACGACTGCGCGCCAAAGCAAGGGGTCAGCATCGGGTTGAGAAACATGTTCAAATGCGTGACAAAAAGTATAACGTGGCCTCGGCATCACGCCCGGTCTCCATGTCTTGTTTGGACGGGCTTGTTATGCTTTCTTGGACGAAACGGCCATGCTGCCCGGGACCTTGGAGAGGACAAGACCATCCACTGCTTCTCCGCCTGCTTCCTGCTTCGTGTCTGCACATGTCAGTGGTGCAAGCTTTCGTTCATACTCGGACGGTGCCTCAGCACGCCTCCCAATCATGTGAATGGGGTGTAAAGCTCCCCGTGCAAAGACGGACGGCGACGGACCAAGGTCAATGGACGAGAGCCGTGCAGTGCCGGAATCTCTGCGTACCAATTACAACTGCGCTTGACCGAAAAGCATTAGTTTCGAGACAGTATTTAGCATGCTATTTGATATCAGATGAGATGCTCGATCTTGCCCGCCATGGGAAGCCCGAAACCCGAGAGAACAAAGTGGCGACAAACTGTAGTCTACGTAGCCAAGGAAATCAGATTGTGCTGGCAGTTGCGTGTAGGAACACTCGGCTTCGATACGAAGCAGCCGAGCCGCATTTAAAATATCAGCAGAGGGCATCCCGTCGTCTCTGCGAGACCTCGACGTACCTCTCCCGAGCGAGACTCCTCAGTGAATCCGACTTCCTCCACGCACTCGGAAACCGCATCCCGGCAACAGGACATTGCCACGATGGAAAACGGCTTCGGCAACTCTGACGGACCGCCCGGCGTCAGCTCTGCAGCCGCCGCAGAATTCCTCCGCGCTTCGCAGGCCGTCTTGCGCGGGGAGTTCGAAAGAGAAGAGGACAGGCTAAAGGTTCTCGAGGCGGCCTACGAGATTGCGGGCAAGGTCGAGACGCCGTGGGACACGTACGTGCGCCTGCTGCTGAACAACGTACGTGGACCGCTTGCAGCCCCGGCGCTCGTCGGTGTCGGTCACAAAAAGAAATATACTAATGTCACCGGGGACTCCAGCCGGCGGTGCCTGCCTGCCTCAAGGTCCTGAAGGATCTGAAGCTCTTTGCCCGGTGGGACGAGCTGGGCAACGAGCCGATGACGAGCGCGGAGCTCGCCGGCCTCGTCGAGAAGTGCGACCCGGCACTCTTGCGTGAGTTGTCAAGAGTCTTTGGAACCGGAGAGTAGTGGACCTGGCGGTTGACCGACCTGAGAAACAGATCGACTGCTGCGCGTGCTGGCGGCGAACAGCCTGGTCGAGCAGGTTCCGGTCGACAAGTTCAAGATGGGGCCGTTTTGCTCCGCGCAGGCCACCAGCTTTGGGGTTCTTTTGGATTACTAGTAAGGCCCCCCCCCCGGTCTGGCTCATCATTGGCGGTGTGCCGCCCCCCTTTTCTTCGCCTGACCCCCATCGTCGCAGTTCGCACAACACCCAAAAGGTGCTGGGTGAGATGCCGGACATACTGGCGGAAATGGGGTACAGGAACCCCGTCGACGGCGCCGACACCGTCTTCCAAAGGGCCAGGGGCTACGAGGGGGACCTCTGGTCCTACCTGCGGGAGCACCCGGAGTGGAGCGACAACTTCAACACGTTGCAGGAGGTGTCCACGGGCAGAGAGGCGCCCTGGCTGGATCTGTACCCGCACGAGGCCCTCGTGGCGGACTCCGACCCGGGGCTGCCGCTCTTCGTCGACGTCGGCGGCGGCATCGGCCACGACCTGATGAGGTTCCACGACGCGTACCCGGGGTCCGCGGCGCGCATGTACCTGGCGGACCTCCCGGGCGTCGTCGCGGCCAACATCGTCCCCGACGCGGTCAACAAGCTCGGCTATGACTTTTTCACCCCGCAGCCGATCAAGCGTACGTACCGTACCGCATGCGTTTCGCGATTCCCTCTCGTGCGTTTTTCCTGGGTAACTGACGGCAAAACCCGCAGACGCAAAGGCGTACTACCTGCACCACGTCATCCACGACTGGTCCGACGAGCCGGCCCGCAAGATCCTGGAGATGCAAAAGAGCGCCATGAAGCCCGGGTACAGCCGGCTGCTGATCCACGACCAGATCCTCGACGACGAGAGGAGCCAGCTGAACACGTCCGCCTTTGACATTGCCATGATGGTGTTCCTCGCCGGCCGGGAGCGGACCGAGAAGCAGTGGCTGGCCCTGGTCGAGTCCGCCGGCCTCAGGGTGGTCAAGTTTTGGAAGAAGCCGCCCGACAGCTTTAGCGTCATCGAGCTTGAGCTTCCTTAGACATGGGGCCTGGTGCTGTCGTCGTGGGACACGGTTGTTGGGTTGCTCGCTCGGCCGTCTTCAACGTCGTGGGTTACAACTGGACGATGTTGTGACGTACAGCCAGTCGGGTTTCAGATGAGTGAGTGTTGACAGCTATTTCGAAATTCAGGTCTTACAGGGGATATGTGTATGCGAAGAATTCGAATGTATGGCAAAGATGACGTCTTGAAAGTTACCATGGGCTGCCAGAGAGGCGCGCGTCAACTGCGGGTGGCCCAACGCCTTTGTGACAGCAACTTTTCTAAAATATAACTGTCAGGCCACTGTAGAGAAGGGGGGCACCAGGGGGCCACTGGAGCCCCTGCATGCCGGCCTCGGCCACCGGAACAATAGATATTCCGGTGACACGAGGCTTAAATACGAGTGTGGAGCCACAGTCAAGTGAGGGGAAGGCCAAGTTCGAATAGTCACATAGCGTAGCATACGCCTATTGAGAGATCCCATCACTTGGTACGAACCCAGCCTGACAATAACCTTGATACTATTGTCATCAACTTGATACTGAGATCATAGAGACAACTGTTGACGGTAGCTCTGACTCCCGAGTGCGTCTACGGCCTGCCGCACGTCTTCAGCTCCCTCGACCAGCCCTGCCGTGAGAATATCGTGCAGCGTCTTCTCACATACATCCCAGTATGGGCGTTTATCGACAGTTACTATATAGAGATGGCGTCTTCACGCCCAGGCACACGTGAACGCAAACATGATCAACAAACGTGTAATCCCAAAGCTCCCAAACCCACCAAGCAACGCCATACGTGTCTGTCCCTGTGCCCTGCAACCGCGCAGACCAGATCTCGACAAGCGCCGCGTCACAAATGCTTCATCTCGACCTCTTCTCGCCCCCGTCCCGCAGCACCAGCCACGTCCGCCGACACGCCGCCCCCGTAACCCCCCCCCTGCGCCTCGGGCCCCCCAATGTACTTGTCCCCAAACGCCACGAAGCCGTCGTCGCGGCGGCAGTACGACTCGACGACGCGCGCAATCGGCTCGTGCGGGAACGGCACCATGATGCCCTGGCCGTGGTCCTTGCCGGCCAGGTACATGAGCTCGAGCTCCTCCTTGCCGGACCACTCGCAGTCGCGCCACCGCCCGACGTCGTCGCGCGACCAGCTCACGCCGCCCGACGAGACGTAGCTCGCGACGGCCGCGGGCGCCGTGACGCAGTCGTCGCCGCCGAGCACGACGGTGCTGCGCATGCCGGGCTGCACGCCGTTGCCGAACACGGCCATCTCGCTCGGCGACCCGGACGCGTAGTACCCGGCCTCGACGCACCGCGCCCCGGGCGTCAGCGTCTCCCGCCACAGGAGCGACTCGCGCCAGCACAGCCGCCGCGCGAGCGCGTGCGCCGTCCCCGCGTCCGTGGCGCTCGCCCACCAGATCTCCCACTCGTTGCCGTGGCCGGTGCGCCCGCGCCGCGCGGGCGTCGGCCGCCGGCGCGTGAAGTTGTACGCGACGTCGGGGAGGTGCAGCAGCAGCGAGACGGGGTCGATGAGCACGCACGCGGCGACGCGCGGCGCGAAGTCGGCGCGCCGGAGGAGCTGCGGCACGAGGAGGGTGCCGTAGCTGTTGCCGATGAGGACGAAGTCGTCCCAGTCGCCGCGACGCTCTCCCCCGGCGGTGCCGCCGGGCGCCGGTTGCAGGGACCGCTGCTGCGCGACGCACTTTGTAATCATCTCGCCGAGCTCCGGGGTGGAGTGGAGCGGCCAGGCGGTGATGCGCGTCGAGATGGGCAGCAGCTCGACGGCCAGGATGCCGACGTCGCTTGGTATCGTGCGGAGCCAGAACATGTAGGGCATCAGCCCGACGCCGAGCCCGTGGATGAAGACGATGGGCCTCTGCGTCTTGGACTTGTGCGGGCGGTACCAGTAGGACATGCCCTCGGCGGCAGACCGCTTGAAGGGGAGCAGGTTGACGAAGCGCAGGGGAAAGACTTTGAAGAAGGTCGAGAGCGGCTGGCGGTAGTACCGGTAGCCTTGGGTCAGCAGGTAAAAGGCCATGAGGTTGTCTAGGAAGCCAATCATCTGGCCGGTGTCAGCTGTAGACAATACAAGAGGAGTGGTCGCCCTATGCCGCTATGCGAACCCAGGCGACAGTCGAGATGTGGAAACAACATTGATCTTTTCTCTTCTCCTTCGTCTAAAGCACAAACGACTCACCAAGTAGTAGAACAGGCTGCGGTGTCTGATAATCACCGGGTCAAACGACAGCCGCAGCGCCTCGGCGCTGCCCCTCCCGGGCTTCAGCTTGAAGCCAAACTTTTCTTCGGCGTCGTCGACGTACCCCTCGAGCTCGTTGTCGACCTCCCCCGTCGGGCTGCTCTCCATCTCGAACAGGCCCCAGAGCAGCCAGTCCTTGAGGTTCTCGCGGCGCACGTCGTCGAGGTGCGCGTTCAGCATCCACTTGCGCACAAACTCCTCGCCGTCGGGCACCAGGCCGAGCGCCTTGTGGAACAGCTGCGCGCGCTGCGACCGGCTCATGGGCGGCGGCTTGTACGGCCGCCAGGTCTGGAGGAACCACCGGTAGGGCAGGAAGAAGACGAGGTAGAAGAGTATCTCGACGCCGCCGACGACCTCGACGACGATGGAGAAGGGGTGGACGATTGCCGGCACGCCGAACAGGGCGAAGACGCCGTAGAAGTAGAGCAGGCCCAGTATCCCGAGGTCCTTCATCAGGATGATGAGCAGCCGGATGGCCAGGTACTGCGGCCACGTTTTCTGCACAATCATCTTTTGTGGCCCGCGAGCAGATCGTGTGCTTTGGATAAAATACGGTAGAGCGGGTCGTCGGTCCTTTGTTTCGTAAAGCAGCACAGCACACTGCGTTGAAGCTCTCGTACGCTCGGTGATGATGCAGAGCCGTACGCCAGGCAAGCATGGGGGCGGGGGCTTATCGTGAAATCAAAACATTACTGACCGGGCAGCCGGAACTTGGCCAAGATGTAGTCGAGGGGGGGGGGAGGGGTCCAGCGGCTCAAAACGACGTCGAGAACGGCAGAGCACGTCAGAACCGGGCCTACATCAAGGTTGCCCAAACGTCGGAGAACGAGCCGATGTGCCCAGATGTGACGTACAACGGACGCTGGAACTCGGGAGGAATTATCGGACGCGCGATGGGCAAGGAAACTGGAAAGATTGCGAATTTTCCGTATCCGGGACTGTATACGACAGCAAGGGAAAAGGCGTCCTTGACTTGACGTCGGGGTGGATCTGGATGCTGGACTGGCTCGTCGCGCCTGAGGCGATTCGCATGACATTGCCGGCTGCGGTAGTTTCACCTTGTCTGCCGCACACTAGACGATCTGGGCCATGGCACGTACGGTCGTTCTGGGAGCTGGCCATACGAGACTGCAAGGGCTGGCCATACGAGACTACAAGTATGCCAGAGCTCCCCCTCCCCCATTGCATGAGTCGAACGGATCAAGTCCGTCACTCATACTTTGCTGTCATACTTTGCCGTCACCCCACGGCCGCCCAGCCGTCGACAGGCAAAGCAGCTTCCTCTCCTCAGTCCTGGCTACGGAAGAAAGGCAAGCTCGGAAGAGGGCCAGCCCTCGTCGAGACGGGCGGAACGAGTTCGGCCCAAAACCAAGCACGTCGGACCTTGCCGGCGTGGTGTGTACACGACAGCCTCTGTTTGGTCGACTGAAGGCAAGGTAGAGGTTCGGCGGCGAAGAAGGAGCGGGAATGATTGGACCGTGGGCCATCTCATCTTTTTTTGCAGAAACGCGTCGGCATCATCCTTCATGTGCTGTACGCAGTAGACGTCCATTTGGCCCAGGTCCGGCCGTGGGACCATCCCTGCATGTCCGGGCGGTGACTCGCATTGACAGGTTTGTCGAGGTTGGCCCGCCGCCGCCGCACCCGTGTTCGTACCATGAAATCGACCTTGTGGATCGTCTGTTCCCGATGAAGGAGCCGGACGATTCAGCCCCCCCGGGCAATCTTCGATGGCGCGGCCCTTTCGTCGTTGCCGGAGCCCGGGAGATTGGTCCACGTGACGGCTGATGGTCGACGACATCAACGGCAGCGAATCGAAGACACAATCGTGACTCAGCTCCGCCTGCAGTTCCGTTCCCCCCCCCCAGACGCATCGAAGGGGAGAGAGAAAGAAAAACTGCCAAGGCTCGTGCGATCGTCTGAAGTTGTATTCCGACGAGGCGAAACGCCGGGAGCCTGTTGCTTGTCAGGAATGTCGTGTTGCGTGGTGAGCTGTGCACCGTACATACGACCGTCTCTGTTCCCACCTCCAGATCTGAGATCCCTGGGCTGGACGTGGTCTGCAGACTCGACTGCGAAACTGCCTTGTTTGGCAACTGTTGCGTCGCTGCAAAGCACCGATTGGACGATTTCAAAGGGGTCTGGATTCCGGCATACAAGTACGATGCATGAGGGGATGTCGGTAGATGTCGGTACCCCAAAGAAGACATCCTAGAGAGTCTTGATCTCCCGTCTCAACAGTGGCAAAATAGGTCAACCTTGTTGTACACTTGGAACAATGTTGAACCTCGGTCAGGTTCCACTTGAGGGAGACTTGACGTCAAGTTGACTTCTGTCCAACCCTGGTAACCGAGGCTGTACGTCGGAAGCTTCAGAGCAACAGTACTATCCAGGTCGTGTGGCATGATGAGGAATTACAACTTTGAGAGACAGCTGGGTGAGACAGTCATGTACTTGGGCAATCACAACGACGAGCAAACCCCGTATTCAAAAGTCACGCGATGCTCAAAGACTCAAAGCCTTGGTGCAAGGCCGCCGTATTAAACCACAATTATTTATTATTATCCAACCATGAATACCCAAGGACTCCACGTCTCGACCGTCTAGGAACCAATCGCAATTCAAACGGCAGGGGCGGCGGCGCAGTTGCTAGACGGGAAAAAAAATTGTCGGCCGAGAACCTCAAAGACGGAACCGCAGCGGGCCAACTTACGCAGCGACGTCGGCGGTGACGGGGCAGTTGATGTTGCTACAAACAAGCAATGTCAGTAAAGGAGTCTTGAGAGATTTGCTCGCATGGGGCCGACTTACGCGGCGTCGACGCCGGTGATGCCGGCGGGCTGCTTGCCGTTGACGGTGCACTTGGCAAAGACGCCGGGCACGAGCTGCTGGGAGGTGGTGCCGCAGTCGAGGGTGTAGGTCTTGCCGTCGGTGCCGGTGACGTCAATGTCGTGGCCGACCGTCACGAGCTGGTTCTCGATGCCCTGGCCGTTGAAGTAGCAGCCGTAGATGACCTGGCGGCTCTCGACGACGGGGGCTGCCTGGGCGCAGGCGGCGAGGAGAGCGGCGGCGAAGGTGGTGGAGGCACGCATTTCGATGGCGGATTAATAAATTATTTTTATAAAATGGTAACGAGTGACTTAGTGTTGGTTGAAGAACACTGGGGAGTAGGTAGCGAGTGTGGTTGTGGTTGGGGGTGAGAAGAAGGAGACCCGGTTGGGAGACGTCGGTTGTCGGGCTTCTTATACACTGGAACAAGACACGGGCAACCGAAGCTTTCGTATTTGATAGATAACTCTCAGCGTTAGACTTTCCCTCTGTGAATCCACTTGTGGAGGTACTGAGCTTTCAAGCAACGCCGGGTCTCGTCATGCCCAAAGATCAACCGACCGGTTTCCTGGGGGTTCGCGGCCGGGGAATCCGAGTGCAAGAATAACTCGGCAACAGGTTCATCCAGTTTGCGACGCCTGTCACTGTCGGCGTCGTGCTCACAATGCCGCCAGTGGTGGAGAAGTTTCTGAAGTATAATTGAATGGCCAATCTTAGACCTGGTGCGGCTATCCTTGTCGACCATGGGGAACGCGAACTGCCTGGTCTTCCCGCCCGCCGCAGACTGTGTGTGCGTCGATCGTGGCAGGGCACCCGTCGAAGACGACCTCGTTGGTGGGTGAAGAGCCACGAGAAGGATCCAAAGTGGCAGACGATTTCAGTCACGGTATGATGTGTCTCTGAAGTTCAAGTGTTGGCGTAGGCAGAACCCAGAGGTTGATGCCGCGAACAACGACACCCGACTGGAGCATGACTCGGTGCAACTCTCTGCATCATGGAAACTTGGCGTCTTGTGTTCAAGCATGCGGAAGAATCCGCGGATCCCTACTCGCAGTCGTACGCAACCGTCAAGGTTTCTTATCGGGTCGACGAACACACCCTCTTGAGCAGCCATCTACACAGCATATTACAGCAAGAAAATCTCCGGCCCGAACCATCCACGACTGCTTCACACTCGCACTCAGCCATCTCCGACGCTATATTAAGTCGTCTAAACGCATGGAGACGGGTGGAACCTTGGACAAAGCAAGCCCAGTCCGGACTCTCGCTCTCGCCTGGCCCTCCCTCTCCGCCCATGGAAACGAGCCATGCTGACTGACGCAAACTCGACGGCAGAGAAATCAGCCGCACCGTCGTAGTGACGTGCGTACAATCCGAGCCTGAGAGACGTGAAAGAGACAACGGGGAGGACAAGACACCAGCGGGAAAAGAGAGCACCTTGGCGTAAAGTTGGGAGAAGCTTACGACGGCAGCTCTTCAGCAACATTGCCTCCTACTCTACGTGGACTTTTATGGAAGCGCTCGACGCCATTCCACAAATATTCACTGCCAGATCGTAGCGGAGAATGCTCCGCCTACCTCGCTCACAAGGTCGTCCCCGTGTAGGAACTTTTCTACACAGTAGGGCTTCCCTAGACACAACCAGTAATGATCGACTGCAAGCCTCCCGTCAAACTCCCAGAGAATCGTGTGTCTGGTCGAGAAAGGCAAGTGGAACCTCACGCATCATACCCACACGAGGCCGAGAGACCGTGAATGCCGATTGATGGCTTGCTTCGACGCCGTATGGGCTTCCCACGCGTTCCGCGATTCGCATCCGTGTCCCCAGGGCTGACGTCTGTCTCCGTGCATATACGTCAGATGGTCCCACGAAACTTTTCTCGCAAATTCCGCCTCGAAATGTGTTTCTTGAGACGGACGTCGCATCGGTTTATATTTAGGTTCGAGTCAATGAGATACACACCGCAACTGTCACCGGGGACCACCTCGACGAATGGCGTCCATCTCCGGCGGCGATCTCCGAGGCACCGGCGGCGGATATCCAGCATCCCGTCACTCCAGACTCGGGACATTGCTTACTCACCAGAAAGTTCAAAAGGGCTGTCTTTTCCGCGGGTGACAGACGGCAGGCGGGCGGCGTTTCTTTGGCCGCCTTGGATGTCGGAGACGCCAAAGCTCAGCCCCAAGCTTGGGAACGGCGAAAGCGACAATCCAACAACAAAACTTGGCCAATGTCAGGCCGGTTTGCAAAGTCCAACATGGCAAACGAGTTTAGCTCTCATAGCATTTGAGGTGAACCGTACTCTGTAGCAGGCTGAGGAGGGAAGGTAGGTAGGCAAAGGTTTATCCTATAGGAACCCATCTAACCAGCAGTTTTAATTCCTATGGAGATTCCCTACTTGTAGGCGTCTCTATTGAAAGCAGAATTAAAAAAAAAAAAAAAAAAAAGGGAGAAGGGTCTTGCGTGAGCAGACTTTTGGTCCGAGATGGCGCGGCTACGGTGACCATGAAGCTGTTGCGACATACGCTCTTTTTTTTTCCCTTTTTTTTCTGCGACACCTTTTTTTTTTTTCTTCGCCTTATTTGTGGTAAACTTAAAGTACAAGGAACCAAACAGATCTGTAAATCTGTTGCTGGTCTTCCAAATGAATGACAAAGACACAAGCTCGCCTGCTAGCCAAATGCAGATAGTTTGCATTCATATGCCAAGTATTATAACGGTACGAAGTAGGGTTGCGCGAATGCATCCCGGAGGGCTCTGCAGCCAGAAGATGGCCATATTATGGAGAAGAAGCCATGGCAGCTTTTCGGCTACTATATGACTAGAGAACTTGGAGATTGTGAATAATGGTAGTATCAGGAGTGCATTACTTTCTCGGATTTTGAGACTTGTCAGACTATGTGAGCTGACGAACCGACCAGCTCTTTGGCGAAAGGTATCGCAAGAAAGGTGTTATAGAATATTGTTTGCCTAGATTGGCTTGTGGGTGGTCAAGCTCTATATTAAGAATGTGAACATACAAATTATTTATCCCCCCTCCTTTGCCTTTGAAACAAGACAAGTCTAAGTTTCAACCATCTTCAGGTCAAGGTAAAGCTTTGACTGAGTAGTTGGCGTTCAAAACGACCGTCTGCTGCCGCTTCAATTTGATGATTCCGATGCTGTTGTCCCTCGTCCCTCTTCCTCCCAATATCGGGAGATGGACACAAATGGCTCGGGCTTATACCTAATTAGTGTTCCGCTGTAGAAACCTCTACGTATACTTGACAACTTTCCGGAGAAGGACAATCCATTCTCCTCGTCGGCTGTGGCCCATGCGTCATCATGTGCAACACAGTCTAATTACACGTCTACCAAGCCACTTCTGCCGTTTAGTATTGACCTTGTTGTCTGCAGCGTCAGTTCTGCTTGTCCTTGTCTTCGTGGATACATTATGTTATACCCGGACGCTTGACGTCAGACCACGTTGCAATCTCTTCGTGGCTCGATAACAGTCTTGCACCGTGACGGGCATTGCAGGCAAGATGGACGTACTTTCTGGGTCCAGGTCGGCAGAGACAACGATTTGACTGCCCGTATGCTCTGGGCGTAAACTGTGTAGACTCTGCTGTCCTCGGAAACATCTATGGCTGCTTCAAACAGCCCAGCGCGGTTTAAAAAAAAAAAAACCTTTTCGGCTTGTGTGAACTTTGGCGTCGTTGGATCAGTCGGTGAGAGAGCCGGCCGGTTCCGGGGTCGATCACATGGATCACGTAGATGGCCTCTGTAAATCCTGGCAGGGATTCAACGCGGCTCCAGAGCAGACGACTGAAAAGCACGGCGTCAATGTCATCAGGGGACGGGCCAGCGTCGATCAACAATCTCACGACGTCGATCTCGCCGGGAAAAGGTTGTCTCGTGACTTGTTTCATTGTGTCTCTGGATCGTCACGCTTTTCGGCGTCCCTTCATACTCCGAGAATGAAAAGCAAACGAGCCACTCGTCCTGTCGAGGCGCGTCTGTGTCTTATCAGAAACGGGAGAGACGGTGCGGACCAGCGAGAATCTGGGTCACCTACTGGCGTGGAATGGGCTTCGGGCAGAGCAGGGCAGCCTGCTCTCGGGACACATGCGCGCTCCGAGCAGTCACTCCCTTTGTCTTGCCCTGAATCCGTCCGTCAGATCCATCGAAGACGCCAGCCGCGTTAGTGTGGACCAAGGAACGAACTCGTCGCCCTTGGGGGGCTTCCGTCGGGGTAGAAATGGCTTTCCGAATGCTGATGGCGAAGGGTTCGTCCGATCACAGTTTGCTGTCTTTTCTGACGTTTGCGTCTTGGGGTATCTTCCCCGACCTGAGATGAGCAGTCACAGAACCCAGTGAGGACGGACGGGACGAAGTTCAGTCCATCAAGACACGGTCTCTCGTCGTCTCATGGGGCTTGGGGGTCGATCCGGGCGATTAAAAGCCTACGCAGAGCAGCAGAGCCAGATAAGAAAGCCACCGTGCTGTTTCAAAAGGGGGGAAGCTTGGGATCCCGCGGGCTTGGGAGGTCTAATTTGCCTGAGCTGGAGCAGTTTCGGCCTTGGGGTATCAAATCCCAGAATGCGACTTCGTCGACGGACGACATGTGTAGATTATGCAAATCGTCAAAACGCCAACACCAGCCACACAAGAGCTCCGACGCGACTATTGGTCAGAAGGGGGGGGGCCTGTCTGCTTGCTGGCCTGGGTCGCGGTTATCCATATATGTCGTTTCAACGAGGATATCGCTCCTCAATTTGGGGTAGTAACCAAGCCGTGTCTGTGTGTGTGTGTGTGTGTGGTGAGTCTTTCGATTCCGCGGGATATGAAGTTGCAGGACATGATGTATAAGTCTCTTCATCCCACCCGCCGTCGTTGATTCTACTCCGACTTGAGGCTTTTTGCTCAGCTCACTTATTTGTCTTTGACTTTGAATCGCCACGGCTCGGTGAAGATGGGAAACCCGACGCGAGGGACAACCAGTAGTGGAAACATTTTGTTGCAAAAGATACACATGTTCATCGGCTCTCAAAGATACACAAAGGGGGGTTAGCTGGACCTCCTGAACCTCTTCCGCACCGTCTCGACAACTCTCTCTTTACCGTCTCGACAACTCTCTCTTTACCGTCTCGACAACTCTCTCTTCTCGACACCCTCAACACTGACCCAGACACGGTTCCACGGCCCGTCAACACTGACCCAGACACGGTTCCACGACGCCGTCAATCTGGTTCTGCAGCATGTTGGCACACAGCTCGAGCCCCTGGCCGATGGGCCCCATGATGTCAAACACGTGCGCGCCGTTGTACGTCAAGGCCCACAACCTCACGACGGCCGCGGCCAGCCGCCTCAGCCGCCTGATGGGGTCCTGCTCCCGCCTGACGTCGCACCCGAGCTCCGTCTCGTTGACGATGCCGACGAGGATGCCCAGCAGGCGCTTCTCGTCGTCGCGGAGGGCGTCCTCCTCCTCCTCCTCCCCCTCCTCGCCGTCCTCGCCGTCCTCGCCGCCGCCGCAGCAGCGCGCCGCCTCCGCCGCCTCCTCGGTGACGGCGGCCATGGTCTCGAGCCACTTGCCGAGGAAGAGGGCGCACTCGAGGTTGCAGAGGCCGTGGACGATGCTCCAGGTGAGCGTCTGCGTGCGGGCGACGAACTCGACGCCGATGCGGACGGGGATGCTCAGCGCGTGGACGCTCTGCAGCACGGCGCGGCTCACGTGCGGCGAGCGCTCGAGCAGCAGCGGCGCCGCGCGGAACGCCTGCACGAGGCTGTTTGGGTCGCGCGCCTCGAGCTGCGAGCACCGGCCCAGGTCCGCGTTGAGCCGCACGTGGGCCAGCCGGAACAGCGCCGTCGAGTTGAAGCTCAGCGGGCCCCCCGGCGCCGAGGGGTCCAGCGACGAGTCCGTCGACGCCTCCCACTCGCGCTGCCAGCTGCGCAGCGCACGGTAGAGCATCTCCTTGAGGTCCGGGGACAGGTGCTGGTGCTTGCTGCTGCTGCTGCTGCTGCTGCTGCTGCTGCTGCTGCTGCTGCTGCCGCCGCCGCCCCGGGGGACGACCGTCTGCTGCTGCTGCGGGAACATTTGCCGGCCAAAGAAGATTTGCTGGATGATGCAGTGCATGAGGACGTAGTTGCCAAACGACGACGTGGCCGTCCTCGCCTGGTGCTGCTGCTCGTCGTGTCTCAGCAGCGCGGCGAAGCCGTCCTTGAGCGTGACGGGGGCGATGCCGTCCTTGCGCCGCGCGGCCTCCCACGCGTCGCTGCCGTCGGCCCGCCAGTGCGACTCGGGCGACGGCAGATACAGGTCCTCGACCTCGGAGTGCAGGATCTTGGGCGGCACGTTGTACGCGATGGAGTGCAGGTTCGAGAAGCTAAAGGCGACCAGCTTCGTCCGCCGCCGGCTCTCCGCCGCAACCCACTCCCGCCAGTTGCCCGACGTCACGACGCAGTCCCTGGCCGCCTGGTTGTCCTCCCTGACCATGAGCGCCAGCTGCCCGGCCGTGGCGAAGGCGTCCCTCAGCAGGGCGCGGTTGTTCCACGTGCCCAGCGCCATGAGCAGGATCATGGCCTGCATCGTCCGGAGGTCCCTCTCGCCGTCTCTGGCGGCGGCGGCGGGGGGGACCGTCCTGGCGCCGCTGTCGGGCATGGGCGTGTGCGAGGAGCTCCCCGAGGCGATGCTGGGCGGCCGGTGGTGGTGCAGCAGCTGGGACGACGACGAGTACTCGCCGAGGAACTGCTGCGGAGGGCTGCAGATCACGTCCGCCGTGTTGTAGTCGTCGTCCCTGTGGCGGAGCTGGCTGTCGATCAACGCCCGCGCCGCGAGGTACAGGTGGTGCGACTGCTTCCACTGGAACCGGTACCGCGCCCCGACGGCTGCTATGGCCAGGATGAGCTCCGGGGCCTCGTTGGCGAGGCATATCGACGGCACGTGTATGAAGGGCAGGTGTTCGTGGAACCCCGTGAAGTAGCCTTCAACGTAGCGACATAGTCCATATCTTGTAGGTAGCTCAAAGTCAGCTGGCAAGGTCGACCTGTAGTCTCGAAGGAGGGCGGAAATGACCTGGTAGTCATCCTTTGACAAACGCCAAGGCACGTTGAAGTTGGTCGGCTGCGTCACGGCAGGCTGTATCGGCTTCTCGGCGGCGTACGCCTCGGCGCGGCCCTCTCCGGGCTGGATCGAGGGTAGTCGAGAAGCCAGGTTGGAAGACGCGCTCACGCTGGGGCTGTGGCATCCTGCGTTCGTCTCGGTGAGCAAGCCGGCCCCCGTCGTCGTCGTCGTCGTCGTCGTCGTCGTCGTCCCTTGGCTGGCGAGTGTTGCGTGCGGATGCGGATGAGGTGGATGTGGGTGTGGGTGGTCCATCTCAGACTCGAAATGGGGGAACCCGTTCTGCATAAAGGCGAAAAAGTTCATGGGGTAGTCGTTCCCAAACGACTGCGGCGGCGCCACGGACGGCATGCCGCTGCTGTTGCTCCAGAACATGTCCAGGTCGTCTCCGGGCGGCGCCTCCCAGGTCGAGCTCCATACGTCGGATGCCAACCCGATGTTGTCATGGGGGAGATGAGTGGTCTCGTACCCCATGGGAGGAGGGTACATTGGCATGGCATGGGGCATGTCGTTGGCGGATGATGTGCCGGCGTGTCCCGGAGCTCTGTCGTGCTGTGACGGCACGACGGCAACCGTGATGACTCCCCCTTGCGTCGTTTGCATCGTCTGGTTCTGTTCCGAGGGTATTCGCCGAGACCTCCGGGCGTCCTTGGGGTCCTTGCCGCCGTTGCCGCCGTTGCCGCCGTTGCCGCCGTTGCCGCCGTTGCCGCCGGGTCGAAACCGTCCGAGGCGGCTTCTCCCGCTCCCGCCGTCCGGTGTCGTCGTCGAGTGCCCTCCCATCACCTCGATGCTGTCCGCCACGTTGGTGTCGCTCTTCTCAGAGACCCGCGGGCTGGACGTGACCCGGGCCTGCATGTCGTAGTGTGCCGAGCTGCCGCCATCTTCCTGTAGGTGCGCAATGTTCAAGTGCCGTGACAACAGATCGCTATGACAATTGTAAGCTCCGTCACACACAAGACACACTCACGGGTCTCTCGTTCCGGTGGGGATACGGACCGACGGGAAAAGGCCTTGCCACATCGACATTCAAATGGCTTCTCGTGAGTATCTAGGACAGCACTCAGCTTCAACCGCATCGTCAGATGAACAAGGACGGCACAACATACGGGTCCTCTCATGACGATGGAGGTGCTCGCTCCGCCGAAATTCCTTTCCACAGAACTTGCAGGGTGGCACATGTACTCTGGGACGCATTCTTTCAAAGTTTCTTCTCCGTCAAGCGCCACAGAATCTGACAGGCGGTATCCGTAAAGGGCTGCAGACTTTTTGCCGGTGATGGTGGACTGGATGGTGATGATGGAGAAGAAACCTGGCTGTATTTTGGGGTAGAATCAGGCTTGGGTTGGATGTACAGATCCCCCCGACTCCGAGAGAGAGAGAGATCAGCTCGCCGTGCCACACGTGATTCTCGTCTAGTTTTTGGCATCCGAGTTTACGACACTTTAATTTAGGTAGCCCTTGGTGCTCGTCGTCAGAGGTTCGTCTGTTCAGCCGTTGTGAAGTGTTTTGAGTCTGTGTGGTGAGTACGCCAGGCTCACAAGCAGGGATGGGAAAAGTTGGGTTGAAGTATCGCCGTCCAGAAACGACATACTGTGCAACTATAATTACTCTGTCCTACGAGACGCTGCGCGAATCCCAGCCGCCGCTTCGGTCCTGTCAGAAAGCCCCAAGGCACCATCTCCGAGGAGTGACTGGGCCGCAACCTGCTGGCCCAGCCCGTTCCCAAGGAGCGCTGTCTCCAAGACGCCTTTGCATAGCTCCACACACCGAATCCGCCCTAGATGTCTTTTTCACTAGCCGCTCCAGGCGTCACACCCTCACGGGGTTCTGTCTCCAGCCTCCAGACTGGGAGTCCACCCGGGACTGCTCATGTTGATGCCCCCAGCGAGATCTCGTAGGTTTAGACCATGTCTGTGAGACTGTGACCCCATATCCGAGGCCTCACACACACAGACCGGCGGCACATACCGATGAGAATCGGCTCTTGTCAAGACGTACCCTTCGTCGGAACCAATGACCACAAAAGGGCAAGAGTCCCATCATCTGCGCTGCTTGGACCGTCACTGACAGACTGACAGGGGGCGCTAATAAAGGCTCCGAGAGTCGACCTGTCCACGGATCTCCCGTACTTTACAGGCTGAGTATTAACATTAGCTAAAGTGCGCCTTGTTCGTATCGTATCCTGCTTGCTACAAGAACAAACAAAGCCTCATAGCTGTTCAGGACTTGGGGCATATCAAGAACTTGCAGCAAAAGTGCAGTGATGATGTCCATGGTCAACGGCAAGTGTATGAGCAGCGCTCCAGAAGCTGGCTTCTTTGGAAAGTGGGCATAACATAGTACACCGCTCTCTCACCCACTCCCTTGGGGCGGTTTCTGCAACTGACATCTGCAACCGAGACAGACTCCTTTCCCGTGGCCTCCCTCACAAAAGTATCCGTAGGCGTGCCACTTGTAAGAGACGTAGGCTTCTAGCCGATAAGCATGCCGACTGGAGAATCGTTCGCTCTAAATTCGCAGTCATGCCTCAGCGCAGCTGGGCGAGGTCGATGAATCCACATCTCGTCATGGCGGTCATTAGGTTCCGGTGGTGAGCTGAGCAGTTTGAACGCAGAGCTAAATTGTGGGTATATAGTCTCTTCTTGGGTGACTCGAGGACACCTGTTTTAACCTATACTGCAAGTAAAGAAGACTGGACGTCTGGCTGCCTATCAAACCATGATCATCCGATGCCTCTGCTCGTAAAGGTCTCGGGGGCAGCTCGTGAATACGTCCCTGTGTTGGGGTCGATTGCCCATTGGGACCCCCCCCTTGACTATCTTAATCACTCCAAATATCGAACCTCGTTGGGGTCAAAACTCCTGGCTTGGTAGAATAAAGGGGAGAATGACAAATGCACAGGGGCATCGACCTCCACTCGGCATCTTGGTGTATCCGGGCCGCACGAACGGCGTCTTTGCATTTTTTTCCCCCTTTTGCTGTCCGGCCCCTCTCCCTCACAATATCTGTACCTACTTGTAGAAACAAAGAACCCTGCGCCGTTGGACATGTCAGAAATGGCCGACCATCCTTGGACCAATCTGCCATCGCAGCTAGACCACACCTTTGGCAAGCTGAACGGCAGCCTGCAGGTCGACGCCCAGCTCAGGGCCTTTTGCGGGACCCCGTCGCTTCTGGACACCGTCGTCTTTGGCTGGCGATCGGCCGTCTCTGACGCGGCCGTTTTGTGCACCGTCCAGCCGGGGTCGGTCGCCGTCGGCACGGGGAGCCGCCAAGATGCCGCCTTTGCGCTCTCTGCGCCCCCCCACGCGTGGGAGCAGTTCTACGAGCCGCTTCCCAAGCCGCCCTACCAGAGCTTCTGGGCGATGCTCGGCCAGAACATCCGCCAGGACGGCGTCGAGGTCGTCGGCGACGAGAACCTCTTCGTCTCGTACGCCGCCATCGTCCGGAGGGTCCTCGAGCTGAGCCACGAGGCCCTCAACGGACCCGTCCAGGAGGATCCCCTGCCGGAACCTCCGCTCGAGGATGATCCCATCGTCGGGAAATACGTCCACGTCTCGTCTCCCGTCTGGGGCCGCACGAGGATCTTTTACGAGCAGAGCGGCGACGCGGGGAGGCCCGACATCGTCTTCCTTCACACCGCCGGCAGCGACAGCCGCCAGTACCACGGCGTCATGTCGGATCCCAGGATGCTGGCAAAGTGTCGGATGACGGCCTTTGACCTGCCGGGCCACGGCCGCAGCTCCCCCTCCGAGTCGCACATCCCGGGACGGTACTCCAACGGCGAGGACGCGTACGTCGGCTGCATCGCCGCCGTCGTCAGGGCCCTGGGCCTCGCGCGGCCCATCGTGTGCGGCACGAGCATGGGGGGCCACGTGTGCCTCGCCGTGGTGACGCGCGCAGACGAGGTCGGCGTCGGCGGCGTCATCCCTTGCCAAGCGTAAGAGCACTCACCGCAAATTTGTCTTCTGGGGGGTTTCGGCGAGTCGAGCTTACTTGCGTCCAGATGTGAGTATACCGACATGCACCGGCAGTGGTGGGACAAGTCTCTCTTCGTCAATCAATCCCTGTTCACTGCTGAATGGGTTTATGGGGTAAGTTGGCTCGACTCGAGTTCGCGCGGTTGATGGATCTGGGCAGAGAAAGAAGAGATTGCAGTCACAATGGCACAGTGCTGGATCTGGTTCAACTCTCCGGGCTTCCGTCGTCGCCCACGGCTGACTTGGCCCAGATGATGTCTCCGACCGCTCCGCGGAGGAACCGAGACCTGCTGTGGCACACCTACTCGTCGCAGGCGTACGGCATGTTTCACGGCGACCTCGACTTCTACTACGGCGGCTGGGATGGCCGAGCCAGGGTCCGAGGCATCGACACCAAGAAATGCCCCGTCTACATGCTCACCGGCGAGTACGACTGGAGTTCCACGCCAGAGCTGGGGGCGGCGACGGCGGCCAAGATACCGGGGGCCAAGTTTACCGTCATGTCGGGTCTCGGGCACTTCCCCGCGGCGGAGAACCCTCGGAGATTCGTGGGATATCTTTTGGGGGCCATTGACCATGTCATTGAGTCTCGACGTTGAGGTCTAAAGAGGCCCTGGAGGCATGATCCTGTATGCAGTTTGTTTTTTGGCACCGCTAGTCGGATGCACTGATCATTGGGTTGCACACCCGTCTGCGAGGAACACCGTGCCCACAAACTCGTACTCGTTCAGTAGACACACAAACTCTCGGAATCCAACACATGAACACGTGGCGGACCCATCTCGTGGTTTTGACACGTCCCTTTTGGCCTACAGGCAAAAACTCAGAAAGTCTAATTCCACATCTTTGCTACAAAGCAACAAAAGGAGCAAGTCTGCCCGTCAAAGCACTCTCCCCCCCCAGAGTCTCCCACACACTTCTACTCTGCCACCATCTCCTCTGCGGGATGCTCTACAGCTCCCGATCTCGCCGATCTCGGGTCCCGGGAAGCGATCCCGTCAGACTGGCGTCGATACTCTCCCTTCTCCTGCATGTCGTCCAGGACGGCCTCCGCCACTTTGGTGGCCTCGATCCCGGCCGGGACGCCGCAGTACACGGACGCCTGCAGGATGGCCTCCCGAACCTCCAGCTCGGACAGGCCGTTGCTGACGGCCCCCCGTACGTGGGCGCCCAGTTCTGGCCACGCTTTCAGGGCCATCAGGATGCCAATGTCTAACACGCCTCATGTTCAGCTACCTACGCGGTTCGGTTTTGCCTCGTGCCTGTCAGACGCTCCGCGGGGGCTGGTCTCACTCAACATGCTCCGTTGGCTGAGCTCCAGACTCGGCCTCGACCACATCTTTTGCCAGCACCATCTTCACCGTCCGTCAGCCAAGGGGGGATCTACCCGTAAGTGAGTGTGGGGATCCACATACCCGGTACCCATTTGCTGGTTCGGAAAGGCACACTCGCTGCTGCCGCCCTCGAGTGACTGCTTGACGTATGTGTCGCCCATTACCGCATGGCGGTTCTTCATCCCTGTTTCACACAAGTTGCTGCCGCCGGACATGTTGTTCTGCTACGGAACAGAGTGGGACGTGGGAATTTCCACCTGCTCCATAGCACTTGATTGAGCCTTTCTCCTTATATATCGATGATGCTGCATACCGACCCGGAGCTGATGCGAGGGGTGCACCTTGCCTCGAGCACAGCTTGGGCTATGGACGATTCAGTGGTTGGGGTGTCTGTTGGGGTAGATTGGAAGATGCCCCAACTTCGCGACTGCCCTTGGCGTCAGCAGGTCTTGAGTTTCACTGCCGTCCAGCTCGCGACTCGGATGTGAATCTGCTCCACGGACCGGAAGGGGTCCACTGCCCAGATACGGGTGCGGCTATCGCCCTTGGATTTGGAGTCATGAAGTGGCATTGCAGACACTTTGATGCGCCAGACACGCGCATGAGACTTGACTACGAGCTTAACTCCGATGCCATACCTTGGGTCAAACTGCCATAAACGGCAATCGTGACGGCTTCGGGGGGTACTCTGTCGCCCATCCGCGGACCCCGAGCCTCCGCCTTGAGGTGTTGTCGGATCGGGCATCCGGAGCGGAGCGGAGTGGGTCCGCTTCCACATTTCGGGACCGGGTGATCGGCGGGGGCATGGCCCGGCGATGGCTGCCCCCACCCAGTCGACGAAAGACATCATTTCCATTCCTTGACGAGCCTCAACATGTAGACAATTCAACACCATTTTCAACCTGCTGCGTCTACCGCAATCTTGAACACACACTCCTACCTAGAGCACCTGGCTACCGACCGCTGCTACGCGCGCGGATGCCGTACCCCATCCACGCCCTGGCAAACGGCACACAGGGCTGGAAAACTTGAGACCCGACGCATCTACTTGCCCCATGTCGTTAGAGTTGGCTGTAAGGCTCTAACCCACATATATCGTAGGTGCGGAACTAGTCCTTTTCGGGCAGTCCTATCCCGAAGGCTGTTCTATTTGTGCGAGCACGATCCGCCCCGGGAAAAAGCCTAAATCTCACCACCCGGCTCCCGCATGAACTATGCGCTACCGAATGCGTAGTATCTACGGTTCAACCTGAGAGTTGTGCTACAAAGCAGAGGTGGAATTGCGTCCTCTAGGTCGCCCGCCACAAGGCAAAAGGGAAAGCGGTCGAACCCAAGGCCTGCACAGCAATGTTCACGTTATCCAACCAGCCCACGAGCGTACAGCACTTTCTCCATTGCCGATGCGTCTATTTAGCAGACAAATGTCACGAGCCACCCACGCATCCATGATGAACCAGCAGGTACGGCGCTACCAGGATATCGGCCCGCTGCGAAAACGGATGTCGTGTGCTAGTTTTGCTCGGATGCCTTGGCGTCCGGTCTACGTACTCGTCCATGACTTGACACATTGCGGAACGTTGGACCTCCATCCGACAGACGTTAAGAGGGCACGGCACCAGGCATCACAAGACGTTACATTATCGGGGGAATTAAGTAGCTGCATTAGAAGCATGCTCCGATATAGGAACGGCAATGCATACAACGGTCGAACTGAGAGTTGCACGCAGCGGGTTGCGAAAAGAAAGCTTGCCCGTGGGGTAGAGCGACTTCGCCAACTGCAAGTCAGCCAATACCGAATCTTCTCCAAATCGCCTTCGGGTCCCTGGAAAACGAGGAGAAATATCGTATTCAATACGACGAGCAAAGGCAGATGCAAATAATTAGACTGCACTTAAAATCAAGCAGCGGCACCATCCGACGAACTCGTCTTGCCTCATGAAACCCTACCTACCCTACCGTCCCCAGGCAGAGAGTGTGACTTATGTCATCACCCTGTCACCGAAAGCATGACGTGCACGATCGGAACCTGCCTGTAACTACAGCAATCTCTAGAGCATAAAGGTAAAGCGGCGAACCTCTCTTGGATCTTGCACAAGCTGACATTTCAGGTGGCATAGGGCATGATTGGCACAGAGGGAGCGGAAGCCACCGAGCAGCTCGTCGCCTCGGGCAAGCATCCCGCGCGCGGCCGCGACAATCGGGTCGCAGGAGTCAGGACCGCACCTGGGAGACCTTGGTCGTGCACAAGCTCATGTCGATTCAGGGCATGGGGAGGTAGGTCAGCCACGGAGAGAGGCTTTCTGGCACTCGCAAGCGAGCGGGGTATATTGCTACACGGTAGTTGCCGCCGCCGTGACGTGACACGAGAACATGTGCAACGGCTGATTAACTGAGCCGCAATGAGTGTGGCTTGTACGTCTGTCTCTACTGTGGCAGAAGCCGAGGCAGAAAGCCCCCCATTCATCATCGCAGCCTCTCCTCTCACCACCCAGACTGTTAGCGCTGACTAATTACAGTCCCAATAGCATGGTTTGGCAAGACCTCGGACCTCCCGGTATACGTCGACGATCTCTACTACTACGTAGTAAGAGCTTGGAAACTCTAGCTAAAGATGGACTCGGTGTAGACCAATCACGTTGCCCCCGCAAGAGAGTTCGACGCTACGACAACTCAGACGGGCAGCAGTAGCCTCACCGACGACGGCAACCTGATTAAACGTAAAGGCTGTCGGGGTCTTGGGGAACGCCGACGAGGGGCGTACCCGGGGGGCGGTAGCCGCGCGTCGCAGGCTCGTGTCGTCGGGTATGCTGCTGTCGTCGGGTATGCTCTTCTGTCGTCAGATATGCTGGTGTGCCATGCCACATAAGCCAAACGCAGGGCTGCATGACTGTCAGCATGACTGTCAGCATGACCATCAGCCTGTTCACGAGTCCCAGCTCGCCTGCAGCGGGAATGCAGTCCAGCGGGAAGACGACCATGGAAACTTGGCTCTTCTTGTTCCCGTTGGCCCGCTGGAAAGGTCGGCAGATCGCCAAAGGCGCGAACCGTTCGTTATCGGTCTAGACGGGGTCCTGGGAGAAGCCCGACATTTGGTGGTTTTTGCTGGTGATCAGCCGAAGTTGAAACAGGTCCCAGCAGCTGGTTACCGTTCTATTGGCAAGGGAGAGAGAGAGAGAGAGGAATGGCCGTACCGGGTTCAAGTTATGTGATACGTTTGTCGTGCGCGAAACGACATGTCCAACACATCATGACGTGGAACAGCACAGCGGTCGCAACAACAGCGAGTGACGAGGACAGGAAGAAGGAAACCCCCCCCCCCCCCCCC